>JAGISJ010000010.1:762772-803155 GCA_023375725.1 Nephotettix cincticeps | reverse complement strand
AAATGAGAATTATTTGCCTATTCTCCATAAGATTAACATAGGAAAGAGTGTGCAGGTTTGCTGCTGTGAGGAATACTGAGAGTGGGCATTTATACCTTCAAAAACATCTATTTTTAACATTTATACCAACTTTCATCAACATCTGTCCATAAATAAAGGAGTTTGCCTATTCTCCATATGATTAGTATGGGAAAAGAGTATGCAGGTTTGCTGCCATAATAAACACATATACTATGATTTTTAAGCATAAATGGATATATCTCAACCACAAAAAGCTAAATATCAAGTTTTATCCAAAAATATTGATTAATATGGGAAATATTAATTTTTCCCTATCCTCCATAAGATTAACATTGGAGCCCCACAATACAACGTACTGTGTTTAGATTTTTTAATATCTCGGTAACCGTTGAAGATAGAGAAAAACTTTAAGGAACTTAATTGTGTAGTTTTTTAAGCTGATTCCAATGGTGAAATATAAAATTAGAAATTTTTTTAAATTACATGTGAAAAACGCATAAAACCCCATTTTGGGGTACAAAACCCCCCCAAACTACCTGTTCCCATTGACCGATATGTCTGGTTTACGAACTCGTCCGAGCAGTTGTAGGAATACACCTCTCTACCAAATTTGGTCTTGATCGGACCATTTTTACGAGAGTTATCGTGCTAACAGACACATATATATATACATATATACATATATACATATATATATATATATATATATATAAAAATTTTAACGACTATTGTTTTTGGACTCTGGGCACCTAAAGACGAAAAAATAACATGGTCCTGGGCTTAAGTCTTACCATGAGACCTATGGTAATAGCTTCTTCCCTATGGGAAATTCGCTAAAAAACAGACGATGTTGTTTTCATCACTTTGAATTTTAAAATAATATGTTTACCAAATGACGATGAATACTTATTTACCAAACAACATAGGTATTTAAAAAGTTTTGTTTACACTCGGTTCACTGACATCACTTTGTTTTAGCGAATTTCCCATAGGGAAGAAGCTATTACCGTAGGTCTCATGGCGAGACTTAAGCCCGAGACCATGTTATTTTTTCTTCTTTAGGTGCCCAGAGACCAAAAACAATAGTCTTTAAAATTTATATACGTATATGTGTGTGTGTGTGTGTGTGTGTGTGTGTTTGTCTGTTAACACAATAACTCTCGCAAAAATGGTCCGATCGAGACCAAATTTGGTAGTATCAAGAATCAAGAATCAAGAACTTTATTGTCCTGTTAAACATTACAAAGAATGCATTGACAACGTCATAGTAAATTAATATCACAAGAATACAATAGCAAAACTGGTAGATAATGCAGTAAATACATTGGATGGAACTACAATAGACTATTACGAGCAAAAACATAAATATATCTCAATATAAAAATACAATATGACCTAGCCTAATCATAAAATCAGAAATAAAAACTTTATTGTCACTTAACATTGTATAAAAATACATGGACAAATGTCAAAAAAATTTACACATATATAATAAAAAAACACACGTCTAACAATAAAATATCCAGCTTGCCAACGCAAAACTCACAACGCTCCAAGAGCCAACATCAGAAGAGGCTACGTCAATGAGATCATCTGTTGCAATATAATTAGTTTAACATGTATGTACAATTGCACGGACGAGTTCGTAATCCAGACATATCGGTCAATTGGAAGGGGTAGTTTGGGGGGGTTTTGTACCCCAAAAATGGATTTTAGCGAATTTCCCATAGGGAAGAAGCTATTACCGTAGGTCTCATGGGAAGACTTAAGCCCGAGACCATGTTATTTTTTCGTCTTTAGGTGCCCAGAGTCCAAAAACAATAGTCGTTAAAATTTATATATATATATATGTGTCTGTTAGCACGATAACTCTCGTAAAAATGGTCCGATCATGACCAAAGTTGGTAGAGACGTGTATTCCTACAACTGCTCGGACGAGTTCGTAAACCAGACATACCAGTCAATGGGAGCGGGTAGTTTGGGGGGGTTTTGTACCCCAAAATGGGGTTTTTTGCGTTTTTCACATGTAATTTTTAAACATTTCTAATTTTATATTTCACCATTGGAATCAGCTTAAAAAACTACACAATTAAGTTCCTTAAAGCTTTCCTCTATCTTCGACGGTTATCGAGATATTAAAAAATCTAAACACAGTACGTTGTATTGTGGGGCTCCAATGTTAATCTTATGGAGGATAGGGAAAAATTAATATTTCCCATATTAATCAATATTTTTGGATAAAACTTGATATTTAGCTTTACGTGGTTGGGACCCATACATTTATGCCAAAAAATCACAGTTTATGTGTTTATCATGGCAGCAAACCAGCATACTCTTTTCCCATGTTAATCATATGGGGAATAGCCAAACTCCTTTATTTATGGACAGATGTTAATGAAAGTTGGTATAAATGTTAAAAATAAAATTTTTGATGGTATAAATGCCTACTCTCAGTGTTCCTCATAGTAGCAAACCTGCTCACTCTTTCCCATGTTAATCTTATAGAGAATAGGCAAACGATTCTCATGTTTATCGACAGATTTCGACCAAACTTGTCATATATTATTATTATATTATTGATTTGGAAATTCTCTGAGTATACAGGTCTGCTGCGACGGGGGTATTGTTAACCCTATAAAATTGCTTCGTGTAACTGTAGCTTTGACCTTTCCTTTGATAGGAAATGTCTTGTTTGGTCTCTAACCTAAACTGGTTTCTGATATTGGAAGAATTTTAATTGGTAGTCGATAGCTTGTTTGTATTCTAGATGAAATTAGGTTAATATCTTTCATCATTCAGAATATAAATAAATAGTTGTGTTACATATTTCGGTAGTAAACAAATTATAATAAAATATATGTAATTGCAGAAATATGGCGTTGGAGGCTATTTTAAGGGTTTGGTGCCAAGAATGCTGCGCAGGACTTTGATATCAGCCATGGCATGGACCATTTACGAGCAGGTTAGTTGTGGAGTTCTCATAGATCCTTTGGTTTAGTTATATGTGGTTTTGTATTTTATTCAAAAAATCTCTGATTAGTTGTATAATAGGGCTTCAAATAGATCATGTTTTTTTAATAATGTTTATTTTAATTATATATTTTTTAGTTGATCTTACTGATTTTGATGTTCTCTCCACTTTTTAGAACACAACCATTTTTTATTAACTTCAAACCATGAGAGTGTATTTTCATTATCAGTTCGCAAGTTTTCAAAATTTTATTTACTTGAATATGAGTCACTTGACATTAAAAGATAAAATTTTAATCCTTAGTTATGTTATGCGGAACTTATTTAAAAAAATAAGAGTTAATCCTGATTCAAAAATTTAATTTCAAGCTAATATCTGAACATTCATAATTTTTGGTAATTCTTCTAGGTTTTCGCTTGGAAAGATACATTTAAATCTTCTTCATGTTAATACTGGTCAGTTTCATGTGATAGCACATCACTTTGTTGGTATTTCATGTATGTTGATGAATTTGATTAGTAAAACTATCTTTATTGACATTAAAACCTCAATGGATTCACATATTGACAATAATATTTTTGTTTTCAGCTGACTCAGTCAATAGGTCTAAAATGAGGATGAACCTTTAAGTGATACCAATCAGGGTATGGTTGGTATTGAGGAAGTTCTGTTGGTCCAGCTGTGAGGATGAGACAGCATCAGTCAGTTCCTGATCCACTACAGACACTACTAGACAGAAGTAACATCCTTAGGAAACATTTATCTAGAAAGGAAATTTTCCCTAGTGTGAAAATAAATATTGCATTCTGTTAGTCAAGAAAGCTGTTTGAAATGCAGTGGAACTTCAATAAATCCAATACCATGGGGAACAGGAAAATTTTGAACTACGGAGTATTCTAAATAATAGAAGTTTGATCCCTCAATGTTCCATCATTCCCGATGTTCAATTTATAGAGGTTAAATTCAGTGCAATCAATAACAATCAGGATTGCTTTTTAAAATACAGTGTTTTTGTGCATCAATATTAATTATATTGAAATTATAAAATTTTTAATTTAAAGTGTACAGTAATCTGTAATTTAAAATGGAACTACTGTACAGTAGTTGTTAGATTTAATCTTCTTCTTTATTGAAATAGACAGTATCAATGTTTTTAATCATAACATATATCAGAAAAATTTGGTGCAGCTTTTGCACGATTTGGAATTATACAAGTTTTTGAGATAAGACATTGATTTTATAGAAGTGTTTCTTAAAATGACAAAAGGGACTGTAACACTTAAATGAATCAAGGTGCTACTTGTGAAAAATTTTAATTGTAGAGGAAAATCTAACATTTCAAAAGATATGGCAGTTTAAAGGGAATAAAAGAAATTCTATACATCAAGGATTTAGAATTACAGTAGAACCCCTCATATCTGACCTCCGGATATACAAACCTGACTGACTGTCTGTCAGACTGTCATCTGCTCGCGACACCGTCGAGCACAAGTATCAACATGAAAAATGTCTCATCAGCGCTATTACAATACAGTAAAATAATTTGTTAATGAATAACTACGATTAAGCAGCACTGTATTACTGTATATTGCGTTATATTTTCAATTTTGTATATAATTTAGTGCAATATACGATTGTTTTGACCTAAAAAAACATGTTTTTATTGTTCCTCGGGATATCCGACCATGGCCCAAGCCTGTGAAGGTCGGATACCAGGGTTCTACTGTATTAAGGTTTAATTTATTAAGGTTCCTCTGTAGTAAAGTTGTTATTATCTACACACCCATATTTTTAGACTAATAAATCAAAGTTATTGCAAAGAGATGATAGTCCTGTTAAACACTGTCCACACGCTTTGAGAACTTTTTACTTGCTCAGGAGAATAGTAGAAGCAGTTATGGGTATTTAATTTAACTGAATGTGCCTTTTTAACTGTGTAAAATTAAGCTCAATAGGTCTGAAACATCTTTAATCACCTACTATGAAGATTCACATTTTGATGATACTTTCCATTAAGTAGACTTGATGATCTGTACCATGAAACCTTTTGATTTGGTTATCACACTAAAATTATTATACTTAGAAATTATTACATTTTACTTTTCCAGTTTATTATTTCCTTTATCCCTAATTGTAATGCTTTCGTCTTCACTTACCTAAAAGACTAATAATGCATCATAATTCAGGACTATTAAATTTAGCAAAATCAATTTTCTAACAATTTCTATAGACATTTATTGACATGGATATGTCTGGGGGGGGGTTGGTGATTTTTAATTTGTAACAGGTTTTCATAGAAACTACTAGAGCTATTGTATTGAATTTTTAATTTAAAAGAATAAGACCTGTTTAGAAGAACTGGAAACATTCCCTTTAGACATATCCATGATCTAACCTATTCCCACAGGGAATTAAATACAAACCTTTTTCAAGATACCTTTCCACAGTACTAATGTCACATTAGTTATCACAATTTATAAGGTATTTTAGCTGTGATGTGTATGAAAAGTAACAGTGAGCTGGTAATATTTATCCTCTTAAAGGTCTTTCACTCATGCCTTCATATTTTTGTATTTTGTTGTGCCACATGACATCATGTTTGCTATCAAACATAATTTTTCTTGGACTTCTATATTGTTTCTAGAGTCAATTTTATCATCTATTAATTTGATTATCTAGTCAATTTTTTGAGAATTGTTGTTAATATTGTCAGACTTGTTATTATTCATAATGAAAGTAAATATATATTATATCTTTGACAATAAGTATATTTTCTTTTTGCTTCCAAGTCCATTCCTTTTCCTTGAAGTTTTGTTTATAAAGTTCCATGAACCTCATAATATCATTATCATTGGGGCCTAGAATTTTTTCTTAAGAGTTTATACTTAACCCTAGAGGTGGTAAAGTCGTAATTCGCGACGCATTTACAAATTGAATAAAAAGTGGTAGGTGGAGGCATCTGTCGTCAATTTAGTGAACTTAACTTATCACCTGAACCACTGCCTCTGAATTACGAACTGGTCTAATTATAAGGATAGTATTTGCCGATTATAGTAGTATTTGATAGTGCAGACGTTAATTAACACCATAGAATAAACCATCCACCGCCATCGCTCATAATTATCCACAATTCCTGACCTCCAAGTAGCTGGATTACAGGACACGCCACTGTTCCATTGGGACTGATATTTTCACAGGAGCTGGTAGAAAGTACTGTCTGATCACAAACCGGTTGTTTATACAAAAGTGAGAACAAACACGCATTGTCGACACAATGCCCATACACTACATGACGACTTATGAGGATGGTCTTTGCGGATTAACATAGTATTCATTAGTGCGGACGTTAACCCTAACAAGAGAACACCACACCCACCGACCATCGCTCACAACTATCCACAATTTGTGACCTCCGAGTAGCTGGATTACAGGACGTCGCCACCGTCCGAGATAAAGGGTTAAATACCCCCGTCGCAGCAGACCTGCTTACTCAGTGAATTTCCAAATCAAAAATAATAATATATAATATAAAAATATATTAGATAATACCTCAAACCCATCACCATTCTCATATCATTAAATATTTATCTTAAACCAATATTATACCATAAACCAAATAACCCAAAAAACACCCAAACATATATTTCTTATAAAATAAAAATTTAATTACTTTTTTATAATTAAATAAAAAATAAGTTATCTAAAATTTAAATAAAAATCTATAAATTTAAAATTACAAAAATTAAGAATTTTAACCCATAAATAAAAAAAACATTATAATATATTCCAATAAATTAAAATAAATAAAAAACTCATAAACCATACAAAAGTGTGCCAAATCATTAGTATAGATTTTTTAGATATGGATATAATTTTTTGATATGTTTATAATTTGATCATTTTAATATATAAAACATAATTAAAAAAATATAATTTTTTTAACCTAATATTATAGAGAAATTTTAATAATGTGTAATATTTCTAAATTTTTTGAATACCTTATATGAAATCATTCCTAAATAACTAAACTGACTATGTGTTTTTCTAAAAACCAAAAACATAAATATATATTTAAAACTAATACAAAGTAAAAATAACCCATGGTCCTTATAAACTAAACCTACATCTACCGATATGTTTTATTTAACGACCGCAGAGTCATTCTTAATCCTGTCTTCATTTATCTTTAGTGAGTTAATACATGTATCATGTGCAGACACACGACCACCCACACATCTGTCTTTATTTAAATATTTATAAATGTATAAATAATATATAATATATGTTTATTGACTTTCCCTAAATCCTGTTTTCCAGAGTTTACTTCCCTAAGAAATAGCTTAAACTTTTATATTCTGCTAAGTTAAAAATTTTATTTTTTATTTTGTCCCTTGTTTTTTTTAAATTTCTTTATATATAATGCATTTATATTTAACAAAAAAAAATATACATCTTATAATAGTTATAGTTTATAAGTAAAACATTAAGGCTGCTTCTTTTACTCTTACTGTTTTACTGTGGCATGTGTAAAAAAGAATGTGTTTTTATTTATCGATTTAACTATACTCTAATCTTTATGTGATCTTGTCTATTCTATTGCCATCTCCTTGTTATACTAATACATCTTTCTTCCTTTATAAAACACTTGATTCTAGCCAATTGCAAGAGGTTTTACGCTATCGACTGGGCGTTGTAAAGTTTTTACAAGCTTTGATTGCTCTTCTCAATATGTGGCCCAGCCACCTAAATTGCTTTTTATTAGCATCTATGTCCGGCTCATGATAGCTCTCTCCTTCTTTTCTTTTTCCTGATCTCCAATTACCTGCTTCATAATAGGTTTTTATATTTTTCTTAGACTTTATTTTTTCATAATTTATACAGCTTATTTTTCTGAAGATTTTGGTATTTTAGTAAAATAAATTTTACAAATTTTGTTATAGAGTTGTAAATATCTGTTCACATATATTTAATATTGTTTAATATGTTCAGAATTTTTGTGTTTTGTTTGCTTCCAAGTTGCTCAGCAGTTTGTTCAAACCTATAGCACCTGTCAGCTGTTTTTATTCTATTAAGAATTTCATTTTCTTCCTTATTACTACTAACTATTGTTACTCCTAAATATTTAAATTCTTTGGTTAAATTAAAGCTATAGTACAGCACTTTTAATGGTGTTGCTTCATTCACCTCTTCCCTACCTATCTTCATATACTGAGTTTTATCTTCGTTTACTACCAGTCCAACTTTCCTGGCTTCTATTAATAGAGTTTCCGCTAAGTGTTTTAAGTCTTCTCTATTCTCTGCAATAATTGTCACATCATCTGCATAGGCTAATATATTTATTTTTCCATCAATATAGGCACCACCTGCTGTCTCTTTCACTTTTCTTAGGGCTTCCTCTAAAACTAAATTGAATAATAGGGGAGATAAGCCATCTCCCTGCCTAACCCCTGTGCTAACTTCAAAACTGTCTGTTTAATCTCGTTCTACCCTTACTTTACATCGTGATCCCTCAACACACATTTTATTCAAATTTATTAACTTGTGTGGTATTTTGTATTTGTTAAGGAGCGACCACATTTTTTGCCTTATAATACTGTCATAGGCTTTACTGAAGTCAACAAATAATATATAAATATTCTTATTAAATTCCCAGTATTTACTAATAATATCTTTTAGAACAAATATTTGATTTGTGGTTGACCTTCCCTTCATGAAACCTGCTTGGTGGTCTCCAACTATTTCTTCAATATACTTCTTCAATCTGTTCAACAGGATTTTAGAGAGTATTTTGTACGCTGCTTCCAATAAACATATTCCTCTCTAATTCTTACAATCTAATTTATGTCCTTTCTTATGAACTGGTATAACCACTGCTTCTTTCCAGTCATCTGGCATCCTCTCTGTCCTCCAAATTTTGACTATCATTTTGTGCAAATATTGCTGTATTCTTCCGCCTCCATGTTTTACCATGTCCATTGTGATTGAACTCTCCCCTGGGGCTTTGCCGTTTTTAAATGACTTTATACCTACTATAACTTCCTCGAAGGTTGGTTCAGGCACAAGCACATCTTCTGGTACTTCAACTGTTTACATCCTACTATCTTCATCTTCATCAATAAGTCCCCATTCAAGAGGTTACAAAAATAGTCTTTCCAGACATTCAGTACAGCCGTTCTTTCCCCCACCATCGACCCTGATTCATCTTTGATCCCGAAAGATTTCGGTTGGTAGCCTTTTCTGAAAAACCTTACTGACCTGAGAAATCTTTGGAGTTGTTTTTAGTTCTGTCTTCTTCTGCTATCAGTAATAGATTTTTTATGTACTTCCTCTTTTCTGATTTAAGAAATCTTGTGACTTCTCTATTCAGCCTATTATATTTTTCTCTTGTTTCTTGTGTTTCATGTGTCAATAATTTTTATTTCGCTTCTCTTCTCTGTTCTACGAGTTTCCTGCATTCCTCATTAAACCATGGTTTATTTGGTTTTCTTTTCTTACTAAAGACTTTAGTGGCTGATTCCTTCAATGCAGTTTTAAAATTTGTCCACATATTTTCTACTCCTTCTTCATCATCATTATTCTCTTCTTCCAGTATTGCAAATCTGTTTGACAGTTCTAACCTAAATTCTTTGGCCTTTTTTTCTTCGAACAGTAACTGAGTTTCAACCTCTTTGTGCGTTTTCTTTTCAATCTTCAATCTTTGTCTCAATTTGACTAACACTAGGTTGTGATCCGTGCTGCAGCACGCTCCTCTAAGGCTTCTGACATCTGTCACTGTCGATAAGTGTTTTTTATCTATAATAACATGGTCAATTTGGTTTTTTGTAATTCCATTTGGGGAATTCCATGTTTCTTTGTGAATGTCTTTGTGGGGATATTTTGTACTCGCAACAAAAAAGTTTAGAGCATTAGCAAAACTCAATAGACGTACTCCATTTTCATTTGATTCATCATGTAAACTGTGCTTTCCAGCTACTAGTGACCACATAGACTCTTTGCCAATTTTTGCATTGGCATCTCCTATTAGTAACTTTATATCATAACTAGGAAGGTTTGACACTACATCTTCTAATTGAGCATAGAAATCATCTTTATCATCTTCATCACTTTCTTCAGTTGGTGCATAAAAGCTAACCAAAGAGATATTCTAAAATTTACTCTTAATCCTAATGGTACATATTCTCTCACTAATTGGTTCAAACTTTATCACAGCCTCCAAAATTCTTTTTTTGATGGCAAACCCTACGCCTGCATAGTGTCTACCATCATCACAGCCGCTGTATAGTACTTGGTAACTTTTTGTGTTTATTTTGCCACAAAAGGGCCATTTAGTCTCTTGCAGAGCAACTACATCCATGTTATACTTTTCAAGTTCTTCAGATACTATATCTATTTTTCCTGGCACTGCCAGGGTTCTTATATTCCAAGTTCCAAATCGTAAGTCCTTTGTACTGAGCCGGGTCCGTTTTCCAATGATTCCATCCTGTTCCGAGGCGTTTCGTAACAGAGGTTTTTTTAAGGGATTAGGTTGTCAGCCTTACGCCCAACCCCCAACCTGGAGGACCAGGGTATCCCTTCTCGTCTGGCTCCTACCTCACGAAGACCTGTCCGGCAATGGAGGCCCTACCAGTAGCTACGCTACCGCCGGCATAGCTCTCGAGGTTGTCAGAGCACGCAAGCCCCACCGCCACATCAAGGCAAGGATACCTTCGGGGGGAGAGCTCCTTTTGCCACTCAAAATTATAATTTCTATGAAGTATAGAACTATTATTTATTAAATTGCTAGAAATAGTATTACTTTATTTTTAGATTACTAAAGGCTTTACTGTTTTCATGATTTAATTCATGAATTCATTCCAGTCAACGAGGTCATAAACTTTATGAAACATTATTGAATGACTGGGTTATGACAGATGGTTTTTAAGTGTTTACCTTAGCCAAAACAAAACAATAGTTTCTTTCAGGACAGAGGAACATAAAAATTCTAATAAATGTTCTTAGCCATAAACCAAGTAGCAACTGGAATGATCCATTTGAGGTCCAGTTTGCATTATTGATTTGCTTTCTATTAATTATTGTTTCTAATAAACCTTTAGTGATTTTAATTCAACCTATACTGTAAGGGGTTCTTCTGACCCCTCTTATCATTGTAAAATTCCATTTGGAACAATAGAGTTGTAAGACTATTGTTTATGAAAAAAATCTACTTCTTTGTCGTTCATTACATGGATTCTAGAGGGTATTTGTTACCATCTTCAAGGCAAGTGTTATGGTAAAGAATGATTACAGAGTGAATGACAATTATGAATTTGAGCTATTTTTCATTAAATGATTGCTCCTGCACTTGTTCCGCCATACTGTCACTTGATCACATCTCCTCTTTTATGGAAGAAAAATAATTCTGAAATATTAATTTGCGAAGTTAGGAAAATAGTGTAGAAGCGATTTGGAATACTTCTTCCGAAACTTTAAGGGACCAAATACTGAAGAAGAACTAGTGGTAAAAGCTATGATCTATATTCGGTTATAATTTTAAAAATCTAGTTTGGTAGTTCTGTCACCCCCACCCTCATCCTTTGCAAACGCACAACAAAAAATCCGATTTCGAAACAGCCGGACACACAAACTCACTATAAATTTAGTATTTTATATTTCATTTTATTTTTTGAATTGAAGAATCAGTTCAGCCTGTCCATTAGTTTTAGTTTGATCAATGGTGAATAAAAATCACTATTTTAGGTGTTAATACTTCCACTTTGAGACTAAAGCATTATAAGTGCATAGGGAGTAATCTATTAGGGTGATCTAATTTAGTGCATTTAGATATTCAATTGGAAACATTTATTTTCTTCTGTTTGTCAAGATTGGTTTATTCATTTCTATTTACAGAATTTTGTAATTGTTCATTGTGATTTGATTCTTGGCAGATATTAGTTATCAATAAAATATATTTTTGCTCCTACTCAGCACGTTTGTAGCTAGGATAGCCACAGGAATGTTATTATTACTAGGAATTCTGTTTAGCGTGGGCAAGATTGGCAAAAACTTCCAGCAAAACGATCAGCATAACACAGGGCGAACTTTAATGAACAACCATCACTATCTCTCAGAAGTTGTTTGAAGGTCAGATCACCAACTAAAAATTTAATCTAAGTTTTCTTTAGTTCTAGGAAAAAATAAATTTTACTAAGCACAATATAATTTATTTACGACAAATTAAAAATTAACTTAAAGGTACAACAGATATTTACAAATATACCACACTTCACTACAACTAGTCACAAAATACTGGTACAAAATAAAATCAGTTTCACAATATGTAATTAAAAATCAAAACATTCTCTGGAAAGGAGCTTAAATAAAGCCCTAGATGGTTTAACTGTGATTACAACTCTTAAATAATGCCATTATATTAAATAAGCTACAGTTAATTTACAAGGCCATTGATCTGGGCCTGAGTATTATTCTTCTACTTGAATGGGTGATGTAATGTTAAAGATTGTATTTACACAAATAACAAAATATCACTTGTAGCCAGACACAAGTGATATTTGATTGTGATGAAAGTGAAAACATAGCGATCAAAGTTACTACTGTAATCTATGTTACTTTGCAGTGTATCCAATTTGTATTAGTCACATGCAATTGCGTTCTGGAATACTGCAGGGCAGAACAATAACAGGTCAAGAACCTAATTGAAATACAACACAGAATTAACTTTTAAAGCCTGTGCAACAATAATTTGAAAACCATCAACCTTTAACAATACATCCATAAAGCAAGTGGCAAGTGTACCCTCACAATATTAATGTTTCTGAATTTTAACTCGTGATGTGAGTCCTGTATTCAGATGCACACATGTTGCTACCTGCTACATTGTATTGTATTTTCTAACATATATCAGCATATTTGTACATTGTCTTCATATGTACAAGTGTATACTATAAAGATTAACTTAATTCAATATATGGCAACCATAAAAATTGAAACAAATTCATTAAATTAAAGCGTACACTAAACATGTAAACAAAATTTGTATTCTTTCGCCCAATTTTCTTGCCTTTTATATTTTGGCAGTTGACTTTAACACAAACTCAATCCATTAAATTAACATTTTATGACATGTTCATTTTAAAATATTGAGATCAAAATAGTATACATAGTTCACCGGGATCTTTAAGGATGTTGGAAATTGTATTTATTGGTCTCTGATCTGTACTGACAGCTGTTTGTTGCTGAAAGATTTCAGTAGAAAGTTTTGATGTGGATATGTCTAAGCTCTGGAGGGGGGTGTTGAAGTGGGGGTTGAAAAGTGCGGCGGAAGTGAACCGTCATATGGTTATAAGAACAGCTGTTTAGATGAACTGAAAACATTCACTTTAGAAATATGCATGGTCTCACCTATTTCCCATAGGGAAGTAAATACATTTTTATTCAGTACCAGCTAAAGTACCCATTCTTTGCCAAATAAAAAGGCTGAGAGGTAATATTTACAAGAGGTATTTACCAATATTATTTAATACAAAAAATTATCTAGAAACATAAACATGTGTTTTATAACATGACAAAGCAACACTTAAGTAATATTGGGAAAGAATAGGGAATAATGTAATAAAGACGTCCGGAGAAAACTTAAAATTACCGTTTTCGGCAATACTTATTTTCATTCATCAGTTTATTTGCAAAAATGAGCTTTTTTTTATTCTTCACGGACTATCAAATTTTAGTGTCCACAGCTGTTAACATTTTTAGTAATTTTACGTTAATATCCTTTGTAAATGTAAACGTTGAAACACAGGATATTCATGGAGCACAGCCCGAGGGGATTTTAAGGAAATTAATATACCTATGAGTTGCATCCGATTGGTTCTTTTTTTTTTGCATGACTATAGGGTCTATTTCCAGGATTATTTTCAATAAAATTATCCTCTTATTCTTATCTTCAACGTATTCAATCAATCCAAAAACAATCTCATATGATATTGGTTCCTGATTTTAACCAACTTGTTTTAAGTCCAAAACCATAGTATAGGCCTATAAAAGTATCTTTCCTTAGAACTTCTGAGCTGAAAATGTTGCATTACAGATTAATTATATTTTTGGGTAAAATTGAGTGGGAGAATAGTTTTGTCTGGATACACATAACTAATGTATTTTTTACAATTTATTTACCTGATTCAAAAAGAAACTAATCTTTTTTTTGAAATATATTTTTTTAAATTTTGCAATATTAACTGACTTTAACTGGCTGGGTGGTGTAGTGGTTATAATACCCGCCTTCAAAACTGAAGGTCGCCGGATCAAATCCCGCAAGGGTCGAATCTGGACCCAGTCGCCATTTGTCATTGGGCTACTAATTAATGATGCTTCCTAACAACAGGTCGACGTTAGGTAGTAACAAGACCGGGGTTTGGACCGTTCCCCATCAAAACGTTAAAAAAAATGCCACTGGCGTAGAAATACACAAAATAAAATATTTTAAAATTGTTTGATTGTATCCCATAATCTGTTTTGTCGCATGCTTTAATGCATATAAGGCAATACATATAATAGAATATCTCAAAACTATTGAGACATTACTGCCTAAATGATTGAAAGACAGATCACTGGGACCCCAATGGAAATATTTTAGGTGCAAAATAAAAATATAGGTCAGTCATGCCTCCACAAAAGAGAATTTGAATAACAAATTAATAGTTATCTTTGTAGTAAGGTGAAACCATGATAAAAAAAAATAAATCCAAAAATGATTTATAATTTTCATGATAAACTAATCACAATTAAGGCTTATTTGAAAACTATTCTTAAATGTAAAGCAAATCTGATCAATTCAGCTGATGGTCAGGTCAAATAATATCATGATTTGTTGCTATTGTGCACAATACAAAAAACAAAATATTGTACATAGAAAAAATATTTTTGTTGTTTTTCATAAATACTTAACAACCAGAGGACAGACAAAATTAGCATTTTACATACACAAGAATTCTAATATTAAATCCTAATTAACGGGTAACCTAATGAAGAAAAACGAAAAGGTTTAATACAGTCTATTATAATTTATGCAAATTGAGCAACTAAGTAATAATATTTTTAGAAAAGTATGGCAATATACATGACATAAGCGATTACATTTTCAATATCAATTCTCATTTTGAAATGATTTATCTTTAATATCTGATTTTCTTGACTAGTGATTAGTCATTCAATAGGCTGTACAATATGTATTTTTTATTGATGGTGGAGTATAATCACCCAAAGCCACTTTGCCCAAACGATCTTTTGTGGCCAAATAGTACAACATAGTGAGGATAAATAATAAACCCTGGCAAAAAGGAAGGAATAAAGACTAATGACTTTATAGATTTAAAAATTAAGAAAAGAACTAGTAAAAATTATATTAGCAGCTATGTTGAATATTTGCCAACTAAATTTTAATCAAAGTGTACATTTTAAAGTACTTTAGAGTGAATAAAACACCACCATAAAAGAATAATCACCAAACAATGCTCACAAAGACAGATTTTACTCACAATCATAGGATATTATGTTTTTATATTTACATTATAGTTAAAAGAATAGGTACATTTTGATTTATCTTTTAATCTGATGTCTCAGTTGTTAAATAAAAAGTTTAACTTTTGATTGAAAAATCAGTCACGGTTTTAATAACTAATTTAAATGGAAAAATTTCACTTCTATTTTGCTAAATGTACACAATAAATACAATTTAAAATATCTAAAATTCAATTTAGAAATACATGCATAACATTTACTGAATCTTGACCATCTGAAATCACTTCTCATATTCATATCATTGTATAATTTCAGTTCTATAATAACTTACTGACATAATAATTACAGTATCTTGACACAAATAAAGACAAATAATGGTGAAAAGTCAGCCAGTGAGGACACCTTCAGTTTAATTCATTGTTTTCGATTACTCATTTTTAGCAGATAATTTATTAATCAGTATTAAATATTTATTACAGTTAATTATAATAATTTCTTCATATAAATAACTCATTTATTTCAAAACTTTAAAATATATTCGTACTTACAGTTTATTTACATACATGACAGTAAACATATATTAGATGGTTGAAAATCAATTTCAGTCCGTTATCTTCATACCCAGTACGAGACTGACATCCAATTAAAAATTATCACCTAACACCCTGTTGTATCCCAAAAGTTTTAACAACATCGGAAGCAGGTTACTTTAAACACCACCATAGTCAAAAATGACCAATTCACTTATTAGATGACTTTTTTCATTACATGTTTCTTTGTAAACAAAGAAGTTTACCAACACATCTAAGTTTAATCACTCCTTGCAATTCTGGATTATATCCAAGTTTTCTTCAATTTCGCTGATGGGGAGGCAATTTTGTATTAGATTTTAAGCGATATTAAACCGTGTCGTTTAATCCTCACACACTGGTATTTGATTAATATGTTATTTTGTTAAAAACCAGAAAACAATAATGTAATGGTTCCCAATATGACTTTTATCAAAAATTCCAAAACCACAATTTTGTACCAGAGGGTTTGTTAAATATGTTATATTTTTAAATTTGTTTTAAACCAAGGTACAATCAATCACCTGTTGCTAAAGATTTTAGTAAACAGAACAATATATATTTACCATCTTGTTTATAAATAAAGTACAATGCAAGTGTCAAGATATGTATTGTTAGATAAACATCTTACATTGGCCACAAAATCATTAACTCACTACTACAAAACATAAGGAACATCAAGGATTTTTTTTTATATGTTGGAAAATGTAAAGCAAGAGTAATTGATGTATAGTAGAACCTCGATTAACCGTCATTCTCGGGACCGAGACCATGACGGATAACAGAAATAATAATAGCACCGATACAACTTAGCACCTAGACAGTGTTTGGCGTGGCAACATCGCAATTTACTGCCTTGCATGTTTTAACGGTGCCATTGTAAGTCCTAATTAATTTTTATGATTGCTGAATGTGAATTTATTTTAAATGAGAAAAAACAAATCTAGGCCAGTTCAAGTGGAAAATACTTTATTAAAATATTTTAACAAGAAAACAATGAAATATAAACTGTACATGTACGTACTTTTACTCTCAAAACTTACGTTACCGGTATTTAGTTTTTAACCTTTTAAGAGTACCGTATTTTGCGTCAAAAAGGATTGACATTTTAAAACGTCTTTTTGATGGTTCATATATATATATATGAACCATATATATTAACCATTCGGAGCAAAAAGTTTTAAGCATGAAGTTTTATTAGACCTGTTATTTATTAGCACTGAATAAAAGTAACAGGGTTCTACACTCCCCTAAATTGAAAATGTGATTGAAAAAAGTTCTAAAATGTTTATTTTAGGGCATTTTGAACCTAAAACACGTTTCTAACTATATTTACTATGTAGTTAGGAGAAAATTAAAAAAACAAATTTTTACCCTTTTGAGGAGTGTTTTGAGTTTTCACCCTTACTCCTTAACAGCTCTCAAATAATGACGTTTTAAAACGTTATTACTCCTTAAAGGGTTAAAATAATCAGTCATTTCTTTTGTTTCTTTTCCCGTTGAGCTTTTCAGGTGGTCATCTTTCTAATTTTTTCTGAGAAATAGCACCAGTGTTTAATAATTTATTGTTTATTGTCGAGTCCCAAAACTACACGTTTCCGTTTCTCAGCCATAACGTAAGAGCATTACACACTACATATAAACGGCACTGTCAAGAATAAACGGTAAAGCACGTAAAACACTAGTAGGTGTTGTACTCAAAATCGGCAATAACTTCAGTTCACAGTAACCACGTACCATACTGAACTGAAATGAAACAGAAGCAGTGGAATGCAGAAGACAGTGTTAAGGAATCAACCAGCTGGGTCACTACCCTTGCCGCCAATGATTCACGCACATTCCCCACTCATCATAGAGCCCTCAACAGACGATCCAGGCTGGCACTGATGCGGAAACATTATTTTTTTGCGCTAGCGGGGTGGCGGTTAATAGAGACTAACGGTTAACAGGGTGACAGTTAATCGAGGTTCTACTATATTAGTTTTGTGGCACCATTGTATTTCTTTTTGAAATTTCAAAATGTTTAAGATGTGATTTTTAACATCTGTTTAATTTTATCACAAATACCAGGTTGTCGAAAGTGGCCTAAACATGTCATACAAAATAAAATCAATAAACATTCTAATCCAAAATATTATTTAGTTTCAAACCAGAAAAAATTGGGAAGATTTCCCAAGAAAATGTATTGTATCACAAAAAATATCTTTACAAACTAATATATCTATATAAAAGATCCCATTTTATTTACAGCTTTTTACCTATAGGTATAGGTAGAATCAAATAATATACAGTGCAAGTATTTTTCCAAAATGAAAATGGCCGGGACTTATAGCAACAATATTGATTTTTGTTTCTTCTCTGATTATCATTCTTTACATCATTCTTTAGTGTACCTAGTATTAGAATCTTAACCCTGATGGGGGTCTAGGGTAGATTGCATGATGAAGAATATGTAACATTTTTACGTATAACTGTGAGTTAATTTGAAGTCACATTATTAGTTCGTATTGACACACTGTTCTTGGAAATTTATTAATAAATTATAACTAATCTAAAAATATGTGTACACATATTTAAGCCACAACAAGGAAAAACTCCATGATACTTGTTTATTAATGTTCATAATAAAATAATCTACTTTACATTATGATGATTACTTAACATCATTATAATCATTACATTACATATCATTACATTATGTCAGCTGCTTCATACTATTAGAACACCATCAGGTCATGTAAATTTAATATTACATTTACATGATCTGAATGAATTTACTAAATAGAATGAATATGACAAAGTGTGCTATATGGTTAAATCCCATATAAATAAAAGAGTGAATGATACATAATATATGAATGACAATAATATGAGAAGATAGATGGTTTCACTTCTGCTCTAGCATCATCTAGCTTAGTGGGTGTCAAGCCATAGGGAGACTAAGAGGTGCAAATGAAGCTGGTCACTGTGGACCTGTGGTAGCTAAAAGTCACACAAGAGATCTCACTATTTTTTACAAAACAATGATAACATCGGAACTAAAAAAGTGAATCAGAAAACCTCAGAGGATTTAATCATAACAAATATATTACACTTTTCTCTTTAAATATAATAAATTGATCAATCAATACAAAATAGCTGAACCTATCGTAACGCAAATCTGATCCACCCAACAGTTAAAAGTTGTAACATTTTATTTGATTTAATCATTGAACACAAATTTATAAATAAAAATATAATTTGTTTATGCTTGCCTCTCTTAGTAATATGGATACATTGATCTGCAGTAATCCTAAGGATCACAGAAATAATATTATGCTTGTATAAAACATAAATAAATGTACATATATAAAACGAACTATAAATAATACTTTGATCAAAAATAACACTGAAGATTCAAAAGATCTACTCTTCAGCACTTTCTCAATAATTTATGCAGTAGAGTCTTGGTTAACCGAGACCCACATAAACGAGATACTGGATTAACCCAGGCTAAGCTAGAACGAACTTTATAAATTTTAAAGCTAAGGCAAAAAGTAACGAGCGATTGTTTCACCTCCAATACTGTAACCGCAATATGTGCGCTGATCTGTGTTTTCGTTAAAAACTATTATGAATGTAAGCAATTGTCGTTTTGCTTCGGCAAAGTTAGGGAGCCGGCTGTATGACTCGGAACTGTTAGTGCGCCGTCAGTTTGAACGAAGACGCCATTTCATCAGTTGTCACAGTGACAGTACAGTTTTGTTCTGAGTGACTGCTTACTTTGATTTAAGTTATTACTAACAGTTATTTATTGTAAAAAGGCTATTGTGACTGTTGTGAATCGTGTTTGAGGATTAGTATGGCATTAATTACGATGTGTATTGTATTTAATAAGTCAAACAAAAGATCTTGTAATAGATCTATAATTTATGGTTTTTAATATCTTGAGCTATTTAATGGCTCCATTGGCGATTTTTAAGTTATGAACCGTATTATCCGAGATTTACCGTATCCGAGGTACTCTCTGTGCAAATTACCTTTGTTAACAAAGACTCTATTGTAACACAAACACAATAAAAATATTTTTACCAATAATCATTCTCATAAATTTTAAGTTGTATAAGATTTATATCAAGCTTAAAATTCTATGCATTATTCATTTTTTGTTATTCAAGAAAATCTGAATAATCATTATGATTGATACCTCATTTACTCTACTCATAGTAAATATACAAGTATATAAGTAGGCCTAATAAACAAGTATATTTACTATCTTTAATATTAAAAAAAAACATAAACGCATATACAAATCTTCTGTGCAGAAATATATGCCTTATTACTAATATAAATAATTATACTTAACCGCGGTCCTTGTGATCATGCCTCAGCAGTTATACAACACAATGCTACGCAATCGTATGAGACAATAAGTTACCTACATGTTGTTTAAACACGGCTGCTAAAAACATCTATTAACATACACTGACTAAGTTATGCTTAAATACACTGACGCACATTGACATCTGTGAGATAACAATTACGTTACAGCAGCCATGAGAGTGTTGGGCTGTTGAAGGTGCACCTCCGTTGGATTCTGGAGAATGGCATTGTTGAGAGGTAGGAGCGGAAGGCTGGCTTGAGTGGCGACATTTACCATGTGAGAAGGCTGCGGTCTAGGCTGTGGCTGCGGCTGTGGAGGCAACTGAGCAACATGATTCATCTCCGACATTTCATTCTTCATTATCTCCTTCAACATAAAGGGATTCCCCTTATCATCATATTGGTCTTGAGGATTTGGACTTTGAATGACATGAGCAGTCATCTCAGAGGTCTCCCCTTTCATGATCTGTTTTAACATGAAACTGCTTTTGTTATCAAATGCTTTATCAAATTGTTGGGAGTTGTACTGTTTAGCATTTGTGTGACTGCGACGATGCGAGACTAGATGGCCTTTGCACATGAAATCCTTGGGGCACAAGTCACATTGAAAAGGTCGCTCATGAGGGAGTCCTTTCTGATGTGATCGCTGGTGAAAAAGCAAATTTCCTTTGAGTGGAAATGATTTCCCACACTCAGAACAGATGTAAGGTCGGTCTCGAGGATGAGTCAACATGTGTTCGACGAGATTCTCCTTGGTGGCAAACGGTGCGCTACAGATGATGCAGTTGAACTCCTCCCCACTTGCATGCTGCCTTACATGACGCTTCAAATGTTCCTTTCTTGTAAATGTTCGATTACAGAATTCGCAGTTATGAGGTGACTCCCCAGTATGGATGCGGATGTGGTTCGTCAGGTGTTCTTTCCGAGTGAAACTCTTGGTGCAGAAATGACATCGGTGTGGCGATTCCCCTGTGTGTTGACGGATATGATTAGTCAGGTGTTCTTTTCTTGTAAAACTTTTGTTACAGAAACTACACTTATGCGGAGACTCACCGGTGTGTCTGCGAACGTGGTTGACAAGATGGTCCTTGCGCGTGAAGGCCTTTGGACAGAACTGGCACGGGAATGGTGTCTCTCCCGTGTGTTGCCTCTCGTGATACACCATATGGTCTTTGCGGGTGAAGCTCTTGGAGCAGAAGTTGCACTGATGCGGTGATTCGCCTGTGTGTTGTCTTGTGTGATTCACCAGATGCTCTCGTCTTGTGAACGTCTTGGGACAGAAGTCACACCGGTGAGGGGTCTCACCAGTGTGCCACATGACATGGTTCTTGTAGTGGTCCTTACGGGAGAAATATTTCCCACACGTTTCACAACGGAAAGGCGTAGTCTCCTCAAACTGTGGTTGTAACTGTTGCATAGACTCCGGCCCCGTTACAGCTCGCACCCTTCAACAGACGAATCAACACCTGGACATAGAAAAAATATAACGCTTGCAGTTTACTTCACTCACAAATATGTACAGTAATCTTTAGACACCTGAACGAACAAGCAAATGAATGATAATGTTTATTATTTCTTCTAGAGAATAAGTAGGCATAAAAAAAGGTAATCTAAATATATAAAACAAAGTCGTGTTAGTTACACGCATTATAACTCGAGAACGGCTGGACCGATTTTAATGATCTTTGATTTTTAGGATTCGTCTCTGCTCCGGTCATGCTTTAGGCATATTCAGTTTCCATAAATTCAATTAGTTTCCATTTTATAGCGTTTTAAATTTCTAATGTTAACCTTATGGGGAATAAGTTTGTTTACAAATTTTCTAAAATCAAAACATTTGATCTCTTAAAACAGCTGTTGGTTTACTTTCCGTTAGCAATATGCTTTACTATCCAATGCCATAGGAATCATTCATTACTGTAAAACTATGAAGTAGCCTAAATATGTGCTGTACAAAATGAACAGCATTATTTGCCATGTTAATTGGTTACGGTTTTCGGGAATTATGTACTGTATTTATATATATTTTTTTTCTGTATGATAAAAGTCACGTGTTTATATGTTTGCCAAATAAAATAATTACAATGTTTATACATATTACGTTTATTATAATAATCAGCTGTTGAATATTTAAAGCTTTCACAACGAAGCCACAATGCTATTTGACTTCAGAACATGGCCAATCGTAAAGTTAACATGTATTTCTGTTAGGCGTTACCAAGTTCGCTGGGTCAGCTAGTTTAGTTATAAATATAACTGATTTTGTATAATAAATAAGTAGGCTACTTCATTATTCTCACTAGCTTTAAAATCATTACAATTTAGCATTTTTGTTCTTGTTCATGCAACAATTCAAATCGTCAACAATGTCATTGAAGTAACAAGAATTATTATAGCACAAAGGAAAATAAATTTGTTTGTTACAACAGCAACCCAACTGCGGATAGGCTATATAGTTAATATTTATGTCTTTAACCTGTTGAGGAGTATGCCTTCATGTGATGTGGCTAATAGCAGGGCCACGTAGAGTAGGTGTATTGCCACAAACAGTAACCCCGGGAGTAAGAAAAAAAATTCTTTAAATATAGTTTATTACTATAATAAATGGATAAAAAAGCACATTACTAACACATCTTGACATTTTTCATATTATTTAAACCTCTTAGAACGTGTTTTGGGTGTGATATATTTCAAAACAATGATGCAGGTATAGCAGTAATCACCCATTATTGGCCATTACAAAGGAGTCAATAACTAAACGGCATCAAAAATCACTAGGATAACCTAACAGATAGAAGATCAGTTGAAGGCTGTGATAAGAAATATATAGGCTATACAAACAGATTGGTAAAGAAACGTTTTAAAGAACACACTGCGTTCAACCAAAAGAATACTTCATCAAAAGTAGCGCAACATTTAAAAGAAAACCCTAGCCATAAAGTTAATTTTGACACACCAATTAAAATATTGAAAAGTTGTGAAAATAAATACAAAGCTCAGGCTTGGGAGGAATTTTTTATACACAAATATTTTAAAGAAGACAAGGACATTATGCTAAATAAAAAAGATGAGTTCTCCGAAAAAATAACATTCCAGCTATTAAATAATGTAATGCAAGAAACTAACAGCTGATTCATAATATGATTCATCATGTAAATAGTTCTTTGTTTTATCATTATTTGTAAATATGTGTCATGATTTTTTTGAAGATCTTTTTTTAATGTTTCATCTTATTGAACACCAACGATATAAAAAAATATATTGTGTTATGTGTTACCTGTTTAGTCGGCTGATGATGGTCTGTTAAGAGACCGAAACCGGTTCCTGTAAGGAATTTTAATAAATTGACACCTGAAGGGCAGATGCCATTCAATTGGTAAGTGATTATTTAACTATCTAGGTGTCTAGGCTTTCGAAATAATAATATCCATCTATTCTTTTAAATTTTTACCATTAGGGTTGCATTAGTTTTAAATTTGGCAAGTTTTACATAACGTTCATAAAAAATAACTACAGTAGACGACATGACTACCTCTCTAGAAATGACTTGCTCATGATTAACTTTTAAATGAATTCGAAACATAACTAACCTTATAAACCAGCGCACCTGTTAATAATTGTGATCCTTTTGTTAGGCCTAGCACCAATTAGCATCAATCATTACTACCTTCCTTGGTAATTTTAAAATGAAGAGGTATTATTCAATTGTTTTATTTTAAATATAACCACCAAGGTTGAAATAAGTTTTACCAGAATTAATGGTAAACTTAGGTATTAATGACTTAAGTCCTATAAATTAGGAAATGTCCTATGGGATAAAAAAAACAAAGATATTTTCATTGAGGAATAATCAATGTTTACACTGCTTATAATAACTACAAAATAAAAAATACTTTTTAGTTTTAAGGAGAAAATTCAGAGGCTCTGCAGCATCATGCTCCATTACATAAATTGAAGCACTAAACAGAATGGGTATAGATTCCAATACATCATTTAGTATTAGGTGAAGTTATAATCCTTAAATACCTTAAATATTTAGAGAACTATATATATATATAAGTAAAAGAAATTTTCTAACGGTAGCGCAAAACAAGACTAATTAAAAGAATTTCCACAAATTAATAATTAAATTAAACCCTATTAAGAGAATTACTTACAAGTACTGAAAGTCGTGCATGTTTGGAAAAACAATCAGAATTTACTCAATAAGTAAAAAAAAACATTCTATATCACTATTGATAAATAAAACTTTACAACAGTAACCCTAATATTTGACGTCGCCTTCCCTTAAGACGCGATCAATCCAACACCGCCATTTTGTGATTAATATTGGTTGATGTACAAAGAGAAAATCCTTGTTATTGTGGAAGTTAACAAAAAGTGTATATATATAAAAGTTTATGTGGCTCACCACAAATAAATGTTTAGTCGTTATTTTTACCTTAGATTAATGGATTTACTTTCAATGCTATATTTTAAGCGTGGTGTACATATACATTACTGGGGCCGATACCTTATCACCTTATTACCTCCACCTTTGCTTGAGACTCCCACCAACTGCTTGGCATAGTTGGTGCTATGATGTCTTCGGTTAAACAGATCTCTCGTTCTCGTGGTGGATGGAGCGTTACAATAAATCTTCTCAAGAAGATCAAGGCAATCAACGAGACCATTAACAAGTTTAAAAAGGAAGACAACATCCTAAACATCTCGCCTGGTTTACAGCTTTGGGAAATCCAGCATGTTGGATACCATGCTCAGAGGGACTTCGAAATAACCAACTCGGAACCCCACCAGTCTGAAAAATCTGTTCTTGATCCTCTGGAGACGATCTCGGAGAGTTGCTTGATGAGGAGCCTACACTACTGAGTAATACCCCAAAAGAGTACAAATAATACAACAACAACAAATCCTCTCGACATGAGCTTCGGTATTCAAGTATGGCAATAACTCTGCTCCAATAATTCGAACAGACACAGGTCTATGTATATAGAACATCTCCTTCCAAGCCATAGGCACAGTCGGGAAGTAGTTTATCTGTGGAAAGTAAAGGACACACTTCTTCAGATTCAGGTTCATTCTATTGTCGATGCCCGACTATAGAATGGTCCGAAGAGCATCCTGAAGAGCCCTCCAGTCCTGTGCAGTTTAATTGCCTTGTACAACTTAAGGTCATCCGCAAACAAGAAATAATAAGTAGAAATACAGTTGCCAACGTTGTTGATAAAGACTAGGAATAGTATGGGCCCCAGAATTGACCCCTGATGAGGTACCCCTGAAGTTGCTATGGTCGCTTGGGACATTGCAGAGGCAAACCTCATATATAGCAGCCGATTGCTCAAGTAGCTGGCAAACCAACAAAGAAATAATCCAGTAATTCCAAAGGCGTAAAGTTTGTCAATAAGGCGGCGGTGACACACCTGGTTGAAAGCCTTAGCAAAATCCAAATAAAGGCAGTCAACTTGCTCACCTCTCTCAGAGGCCTCCATGAAATAGCCTTGAAACACAAGGTTTGTAGCCGTTGACCTGGCAGAAATAAAACCATACTGATAGGGTATATTATATGTTTGCGCAGCGTAGGACCCACCTTCATCAAACTAAGTCTCTCAAAACGGGCCTGTAAATGGGTCTGTAGTTTGAGACATCATCTATGGGCCTGGATTTATGTATTGGCACAACAAATCAATTCTTTAATACATTAGGATAGACACCACTTTGAAGAGACCTATTAAAAAGCTTATGTAAATGGCAAGTTAAAACAGCCAAAACATTTTAGGCGGTCCCATATTGTAGGGGACCAACCAAAATGTTGACCAAAAAGTAACCTGTTCACCGGGTACTTCTTCATGCCAAATTTGGCATGCACTTTTATTTTGTAACTAGAAATACTGTTAAAATTTTATGCCTAAAAGTTAAGAGGTTTTTCTTCTTTCCGTTACTTAGTGTCACTGGGGGACATGTGCCAAATCTGGTAGTAAATACTATGCGAACAGATTTCGTTTCATTAACTTTAATCCTCCATTTATTTAGCCATTCAGATAGGTTGTTTAGAGCACCTTGAAGATTCACAGAGGCCATTACGGGATCTTGATGAGATGATAATATGGCTGTGTCGTCTGCAAAGGTAGCCACACAGACACTAGGATTTTCAGGTAGGTCCGCGGTGAACAGTATGTATAACACAGGACCTAGCACGCTTCCTTGGGGGACTCCTGCTTGGATGGGATGCAGATTTGTGACGCTATCTCCAAATTTTACTCTGAAATATCGCTCAGTTAAGTATGATTTGATCAACAGTGAGGAAGATGAAATTTGAGTTTGTATAAGAGGCCGAGATGCCTAACTCTGTCGAAGGCTTGACCAACATCTATAAAAACAGCAGAGCAATATTTCTTGGTCTCAAGGTCTTCTTTAATGACGTTAGTTACTCGGTGCACTTGCTCGATAGTAGAATGTTCCCTCCGGAATCCAAATTGATGGTTTGGGATTAGGTCCCTTTCCTCTACCTCAAGAAGAAGACGATTCAAGAAAACCCTCTCAAAGAGTTTTGACACAATCGGGAGAAGACTAATTGGCCTATAAGAGCTCGCTTGATTAGGAGGCTTTCCTGGCTTAGCTATCATTATAATCTCTGAAATCTTCCATTGAGCTGGAAAATACTCGACTCGTAGGATTGAATTAAAAATCACAGTCAAATACACAACAGCTTTTCTAGGGAGCTCCTTCAACACCTTCCCTGTGATCAAGTCGTAGCCAGGAGCTTTAAAAACAGTTTTAAGCGTTTTATAACTCCAGTTATCTCAGAGGGTGTAAAAGCCACTATTGGTGGTGACAGTTGGTTTGGAGAGTCAATGAATTCCTGGATTTCGTCATGGTGGTTAGGGCTTGGGTTTGGAGTAAACACTGCCGATAAATGGCTCGCAAATACTTCAGATTTTTCGCTATTGCTTCTGGCCCACGAACCATTTGGCTTAGCGAAAGGAGGGACTGGAGTTGTAGGTTGTTTTAATCCTCTAGTGGCTTTCCAGAGAGAATAATCTGTTGCTTCAGTTGGAGATAAATTTGCCGTGTAGTTAAAGAACCATTCATTTTTCAAGTTCTTCAGCTCCCTCTTGAGATTTTGTGATGCTCTGTTGAAGTTGGTTTTGTCTCGTACATTTCTTGATCGCTGCCAAATTCTTCTAAGTCTTCTTTTTTTCAGCAATTTTACGTTTAATATGCAATGGATAGTTGCATACAATTTTGTTAAGCACGTTTTCTTGTGCAACAGGAGTAGATACAATAGGCCGGTTTAACTTTAGAATCGACACGTTTTTCCCATAAGAATAACATGGTGAGCAATTTTTGCACATCTCGTTTTGCTCAGTTAAAAATGCGCAAGTCCCATTGTTATAAAACGACCAGATTTTTTGCACAATAATTTTGGCTGAAAATTTAAAAAAAAAGTGTGCCAAAAGATGCGCCTTGGTGAGATCGGACATAATTAGAAGGTGTTAATATCAAAAAGTTCTTAGTTTCCGAGATATCGGCAATTTTCTAACTTGAAAATTACATGGTAGCATTTATGTCTAGTATATCATTCATTCACTTTGCTCAGTTAAAAATGCGCCAAGTCCCATTGTTATAAAACGACCAGATTTTTTGCACAATAATTTTGGCTGAAAATTTAAAAAAAAAAGTGTGCCAAAAGATGCGCCTTGGTGAGATCGGACATAATTAGAAGAGGTGTTGATATCAAAAAGTTCTTAGTTTCCGAGATATCGGCAATTTTCTAACTTGAAAATTACATGGTACCATTTATGTCTAGTATATCATTCATTCACTTTGCTCAGTTAAAAATACGCCAAGTCCCATTGTTATAAAACGACCAGATTTTTTGCACAAGAATTTTGGCTGAAAATTTTTCAAAAAAAAGTGTGCCAAAAGATGCGCCTTGGTGAGATCGGACATAATTAGAAGGTGTTGATATCAAAAAGTTCTTAGTTTCCGAGATATCGGCAATTTTCTAACTTGAAAATTACATGGTAGCATTTAACGCGCACTGCGGCTCGTGGGCTGGCTATAAATAGACCCCCGAGAGAGGAACCCCTCATTCCTTCTGTGATGGCCACACCATACACACCTCCTGCCTCCACGGCGCACACCCCTGCACCATTCATATCTTCAATGGTTTGTAAGACTTGTGGAAGCATATTTTCCAATAAACATAATTTAACTCGTCACTATAAACTAAAACACAAGATGAATATTAAGGTTTGCAAAATGTGTTGTTTAGTGTTTAAAAACAAAGATGAATTAAAATCTCACATGAAAATACATAAAAATTATTGCCATTCATGTAAACGAAATATTAATAGAAATTTTAATAGACACGTTGCTTCCTGCAATAAGAATAAAGTTTTTATGAAACATGAATTTGTTGGTGAATCGGTAATGAATGAAATTACAACCTCACTACAAGAGACACCGTTTCCGATAAAATGGATTTTGGTTAGAAAAGTAAGATTCGTAAAATATTCATCATCCTCAACTGGAAACTTAACTATTGATAAAAGCTGCTCGGCTATGTTTAGAAGTTTAACTAATCTATCCATTGAAAAAAGAGATCTACAATCACAAATTGATGAAGCTCTATTAAAAATTGAAAACTCAATGACTAAATTCCAGGCTGTTGGGAGCGGTTGGATTTATGATCATACTCTTAAATGGGAACTATTTATGTACAAATACACCCCGTTAAAGCCTAAATCATACATTTCCTCTCCAGATTACATAAAATCGAATCAGGCTGTTTTAAATATTCATAATTCAGATAACAAATGCTTTCTGTGGGCTGTCTTAGCAGCTTTACATCCAATACAAAATAACCCCCATCGAGTAGGGCACTATGTACCATATATGAATCAGCTGGACATGAGCAATATTAGTTATCCTGTTAAATTAGCTGATATAGACAAGTTTGAAAGACAAAATGACATATCTATTAATGTGTTTGGAATAGAGAACAAAACTATATATCCAGTGAGAATGAGCAAGTCTTACCTTCCTACACATGTCAATCTACTGCTATTAAAAAAAGGACGTGTGACTCATTATTGTCTAATTCGTGACTTTAACAAACTTCTATTCAACACAACAGGACGCGATCACAAGAAACACTACTGTTATTTATATCTCCAAAGGTTTTATACTAAAGAAAATCTAAACAAGCACTTTGAAAATTGTAAAAACTTTAAACCTCAACGTGTTGAAATGTCTTCTAAAAATATATTAAAATTTACAAATTTCAAGTATCAGATTAAGGCGCCTTTTGTGATATATTGTGACTTTGAATGCTTTATCAATCCAACCACACAAGAACATTCCCCAAGCGGTTTCGCATTTGTAGTGGTCAGAGACAATGAAATAGTTTTTCAAGAAATGTATAGCGATGAAAATGTTATGGATGTATTTTTCCAGAAACTATTTGAAGTTTATGACAACATTAAACCACAAATGAATGTGAAGGTACCGTTAATTATGAGCCATGAACAAGAAACATCATTTAGAATGGAAACAATTTGTCACATATGTGAAAAACCAATGGTTGACAGTGTCAAAGTCCGTGACCATTGTCATATGACTGGTTTATACAGAGGTGCAGCCCACAACGCGTGTAATTTAAATTATAAAATAACAGACAAAATTCCAGTCCTATTTCACAACTTGAAGAATTATGACGCTCACTTGATAATGCAACATTTAGGGAAATATGATCAACGAACAATAAATGTAATCGCCAAAGACTTTGAACACTACATATCATTTTCAATTGACGATCTGGTATTTTTGGATTCATACAGTTTCTTAGCCCTGCCGTTAAATAAACTAGCAGCAAACCTTGATAATTTCAAATTTGTACATGAGCCATTACTTCAACGGAAAGGTGTATTTCCATACGATTATATGACCGGCCCTGAAAAGTTTTCTGAAAATTGTCTCCCACCCATTGAAGCTTTTAATAATAAATTAACAAAAGAAGATATTTCACCTCAAGATTACGAACATGCTCAAAATGTATGGTCTCATTTCAACATACAAAATTTAAAAGAATATCATGATTTATATCTCAGAACCGATGTACTGTTGTTGGCGGATGTGTTTGAAACCTTTAGAGACTTGTGTTTACAGTATTACAAACTTGATCCCGTTCACACGTACTCGCTACCTGGTTTAACATGGCAAGCTTGTCTTAGAATGACTAGGGTTGAGCTAGAAATTTTCAGTGACATTGACATGCATTTGTTTATAGAACAAGCGATTCGTGGTGGGGTGTCAATGGTTTCAACACGTTATGCAAAAGCTAATAACAAGTACATGGGTGAACATTATGATCCTAGTAAAGGAAGTGTATATTTAATGTATTTAGATTGCAACTCATTATATTCTACAGCCATGTGTGAAAAAATACCCGTCGACACATTTCATTGGACAGATAATTATGACCCTACTGATGAGCAATTCGGATATATTTTAGAGGTGGACCTTAAATATGACAAAAGCTTACACGACTTACATAATGACTACCCACTAGCCCCAGAGAAGATGAATTCCAAATTAATTCCAAATTTACATGACAAGACCAAATACATCCTTCACTATAAAACTCTATAAAAATATGAAGAGTTGGTTTTAGTGGTTACTAAATATCACAGAATGTTAAAATTTAGACAGTCCAACTGGATGGCACCTTATGTTAATTTCAATATAGAGAAGAGGAAACAGGCTAGAAATGATTTTGAAAAAGACTTTTACAAGCTAATGAATAACAGTCTCTTTGGTCGAACAATCATGAACCAAAGAAAATTTCGAGATATTAAGCTTGTATTTGAGTCCAAACTAACAAAATATGTTAATATGACTAGGTTTGACTGTACAAAGAAATTTGAAAATAATCTCCATGCAGTTCATCTGAACAAGCTTGTTTTAAAACTCGACAAACCAATATATCTGGGAATGACAATTCTGGACTTGAGTAAGCGAATCATGTATGACTTTCACTATGGTTACATGTCAAAATTTAAGAAAAAGAACCTGTTACTTACTGATACCAACAGTCTTATGTACAGTATATACGTTGAGGACTTTTACAGAGATATTGAAGCTGATTTGAACCATTTTGACACATCCGGTTATCCAAAAGATCATTTTCTATACTCCAGAATGAATGCCAAAGTTACTGGTAAGTTTAAAGATGAACTCAATTCGTCTATAATGTTTGAGTTTTGTGGACTAAGACCAAAATTATATTCGTATATTCCCCTAGAGTGGATTGAGTCTCATAATCCCAAACTCGAGACGAAAAAAGCAAAAGGCTGTAATCGGGCTACGGTTAAACATAAACTAAGACATCAACACTATCTTAATTGTTTAAAGTCAGGAGTAGATCATTTTGAAGACGTCACACGGATCCAGTCATCTAGTCATCATATTAAAACCACAACTTTAAACAAGAAGGTCCTTTCGTACAACGACGACAAGAGATTTATTCTTGAAGATGGTATAAACACACTGGCATTGGGTCATTGGCGAATCACTATGTAGTATAATTTGGAGCATTACACATTGTCATTATTCAATAAAAAATTTGTCAAACATATATCTATATCTTCCATTATTTTTTTGTCTTTCCTTGTCAATTACTATGAAACCATAATTATTGTTCCAACACTGATGACATAGATTACGAAATTCTTTAAATGTAAAGTCATTACCAACATGATTATTGTAAATGTGTTTTAAATTTAAATCATCTTGTTTGAAAATTATCAGAAAATTTACATTGTCTCGAATATATTTATTTACTTTACTATAAGACTGAGCCAAGTAAAAACAGTTAATATTTCTATGTCTACCCATTGCAAAGAATTGTGTAATATTTGGACAATTTATATCATCAAACACTACAATTGAGTGTCGTTTCACATCATTTGGTGTAATTTCACATTCAGAGTAAGTGTGTAATTTTACATCTTCTTCACACTATTTAATAATTTCACTTAATTTTCTGTATTTTTCTTGTTCTAGAGTCTTTGATATAATGTAAATATTGCTGAATTTTAAACCATTTCTGTTGACTATTAAATTGTACATGACAACTGTTTTCCCACACCCAGAGCTCCCACAAATAATTGCACGAATATTATGAGGTGCAGGTCATAGCCTCTAGTAACTGTAGTTAGGTCCTAACCTATAGTTACTGTAGACCGTAGCCTATAATAACTGCAGGCCATAGCCTCTAGTAACTGTAGTTAGGTCCTAACATATAGTAACTGTAGACCATAGCCTATAATAACTCCAGGTCATAGCCTCTAGTAACTGTAGTTAGGTCCTAACCTATAGTAACTGTAGACCATAGCCTCTAGTAACTGTAGTTAGGACCTAACATATAGTAACTGTAGACCATTGCCTATAATAACTGCAGGTCATAGCCTCTAGTAACTGTAGTTAGGTCCTAACCTATAGTAACTGTAGACCATAGCCTATAATAACTGCAGGCCATAGCCTCTAGTAACTGTAGATAGGTCTTAACCTATAGTAACTGTAGACCATAGCCTATAATAACTGCAGGCCATAGCCTCTAGTAACTGTAGTTAGGTCCTAACCCATAGTAACTGTAGACCATAGCCTCTAGTAACTGTAGTTAGGTCCTAACCTATAGTAACTGTAGACCATAGCCTATAAACACTACAGGTCATAGCTTCTAGAAACTGTAGTTAGGTCCTAACATCTAGTAACTGTAGACCATAGCCTATAATAACTACAGGTCATAGCCTCTAGTAACTGTAGTTAGGTCCTAACCTATAGTAACTGTAGACCATAGCCTATAATAACTACAGGTCATAGCCTCTAGTAACTGTAGTTAGGTCCTAACCTATAGTAACTGTAGACCATAGCCTATAATAACTGCAGGCCATAGCCTCTAGTAACTGTAGTTAGGTCCTAACCTATAGTAACTGTAGACCATAGCCTATAATAACTGCAGGCCATAGCCTCTAGTAACTGTAGTTAGGTCCTAACCTATAGTAACTGTAGACCATAGCCTATAATAACTGCAGGCCATAGCCTCTAGTAACTGTAGTTAGGTCCTAACCTATAGTAACTGTAGACCATAGCCTATAATAACTACAGGTCATAGCCTCTAGTAACTGTAGTTAGGTCATAACATATAGTAACTGTAGACCATAGCCTATAATAACTACAGGTCATAGCCTCTAGTAACTGTAGTTAGGTCCTAACCTATAGTAACTGTAGACCATAGCCTATAATAACTCCAGGTCATAGCCTCTAGTAACTGTAGTTAGGTCCTAACCTATAGTAACTGTAGACCATAGCCTATAATAACTCCAGGTCATAGCCTCTAGTAACTGTAGTTAGGTCCTAACCTATAGTAACTGTAGACCATAGCCTATAATAACTGCAGGCCATAGCCTCTAGTAACTGTAGTTAGGTCCTAACCTATAGTAACTGTAGACCATAGCCTATAATAACTACAGGTCATAGCCTCTAGTAACTGTAGTTAGGTCCTAACCTATAGTAACTGTAGACCATAGCCTATAATAACTACAGGTCATAGCCTCTAGTAACTGTAGTTAGGTCCTAACCTATAGTAACTGTAGACCATAGCCTATAAACACTACAGGTCATAGCCTCTAGAATTTGTAGTTAGGTCCTAACATATAGTAACTGTAGACCATAGCCTATAATAACTGCAGGCCATAGCCTCTAGTAACTGTAGTTAGGTCCTAACCTATAGTAACTGTAGACCATAGCCTATAATAACTGCAGGCCATAGCCTCTAGTAACTGTAGTTAGGTCCTAACCTATAGTAACTGTAGACCATAGCCTATAATAACTACAGGTCATAGCCTCTAGTAACTGTAGTTAGGTCCTAACCTATAGTAACTGTAGACCATAGCCTATAATAACTCCAGGTCATAGCCTCTAGTAACTGTAGTTAGGTCCTAACCTATAGTAACTGTAGACCATAGCCTATAATAACTGCAGGCCATAGCCTCTAGTAACTGTAGTTAGGTCCTAACCCATAGTAACTGTAGACCATAGCCTCTAGTAACTGTAGTTAGGTCCTAACCTATAGTAACTGTAGACCATAGCCTATAAACACTACAGGTATAGTAGTAACTGTAGTTAGGTCCTAACTATAGTAACTGGTAGACCATAGCCTATAATAACTCAGGATAGCCTCTAGTAACTGTAGTTAGGTCCTAACCTATAGTAACTGTAGACCATAGCCTATAATAACTGCAGGCCATAGCCTCTAGTAACTGTAGTTAGGTCCTAACCTATAGTAACTGTAGACCATAGCCTATAATAACTGCAGGCCATAGCCTCTAGTAACTGTAGTTAGGTCCTAACCTATAGTAATAACTGTTCATAGCCTATCTGGTCATAGTCTAGTTAACTGTAGTTAGGTTAACATATAGTAACTGTAGACCATAGCCTATAATAACTGCAGGCCATAGCCTCTAGTAACTGTAGTTAGGTTTAATATAGATGTAGACCATAGTTTAACAACCATATGTAACTGTAGTTTGTCAACAAGTAACTGTATAGCTATAAATAACTTCATGTTAGTAACTGTAGTTAGGTCCTAATATTTTGTAGAGTGCCTATTATCAGGACGTCTAGTAACTGTAGTTAGTCCAAACATAGTAACTCATAGCCTATAATAACTCCAGTCATAGCCTCTAGTAACTGTAGTTAGGTTAACTATAGTAACTGTAGACATAGCTATAATAACTCAGTCATAGCCTCTAGTAACTGTAGTTAGTTAATATATACTGTAACATAGCCTATAATTAGGTCATATTTAATGTAGTTAGGAACGTATGTAACCATTTAATAACTCCAGGTCAAACAGTGAACTAGAAATTTTTTTTGATGTTAGCCGTAACGGCAGATCGATATAACTAACATTTTTCAACAGCCCTTTATAAAGCTCATGAGGGTTTACATTGACAAGATTTCCTATAGTACCCCAAAGTTGTTTGTAATATGATGTCTTTAATTTCATCACTTTTCTTTTAAACATTTTCTTAATGTATGAGAAATACGCTCTCCACGAAAATTGACCAGTTTACCTGTTTGGTCAACATTTTTAAGGTTATATTGTCTATGATGTGCGTAGTAATGGGAAGGTAAATTACTGGTGAAAACTCTAATAGTATGTAACCAGCAATTAGGGTAGAACTGATGAATTGTTTGCAGTTGCCATCACGTACGATCCGTGGCTATGTTACATTCAATTCGTATTGAGTTAATGTTAAATATGTCAACAATTCCTTTGTTGTAGCTCGCTTATTTGCAGGGATAGTATGTCTTCATTTAAAACCCAGCAGTTTTCCAATTGAGTCTGGTTTGGTAAGTCATATCAAACTGCTTTAATTGAAGTTTGTATTGTGTTGTTGTTGGTTAAAATCTCTACGTGGTAAAATTTCTCTGGAGTAGATATTTTTTTTTAATTCTTCACGTATATATTGTGCAATATCTTTAATTTCATATGCACCAACTGGAATTTCAATTGTTTTCCCATATCAAATAAAATATTATTTTGTTTCGTCAACATTTGGAATTGAATTGTACGTTTCAAAACTTAATAAACCAATGGTGTATTCATTTTATTTCACAGTTCAATTGGAGGAAAATAATTTGAAGACAACGTTGACTCGTTACCGTCAAACAATGTTAGTGACATGACTGAATGTTTAGTTGTGATTACACAAGGTTTTATTTGTTTACGATGATAAAAACGATAAGCACAAGTGTCCACATATTTCACTATTACCGTGAATCTTTTGATAACCAGTTCTGTTATATGCAATGTATTGCCCTTTGAGATATTTTTGGATTTCCATAGGTGGTTGCAAGTCACCATAACTGTCAAAATAGTCAAATTTATCATTCACTTTTCTAAAACACACCCAGTGCGTTCCTTTCCCACTTTTTTTGTCTAGATTAACAATAACTGCTTCATTTTTCCTAGGACGCACTGGTAATGTATTTAACATGTACACTCCTCGAAAATATGGTATTTTTAATTGTTTACTTAGCGTTTCTAACTCTATGTTATTTAGTGCCCTGTTGGGCAAAAGTTTTACAAGTTTTTTGCCTGTTTTACGTATGGAGTCATGTAAAGTCCCAAACCTTTTTTGTATGGTTTTAAGTACAATCCTCTGCCTCGTCTTAAAGCAATTGCTTCCATTGTTTTATTGTGACGTTGTGATTCTGCCAATTGTCGTTTAGCATCTTTAATTTCAGCAACAGCCTTAGCAACTCCTGCTGCACCACCCGCAAGACTACCAATTGCACTAAGTCCTGCGAATATAGGCAACAAAGGTAAAACACCACCAGTCTTCGGAAGAGGTAGCACACGTTCCCTTTTGTTTTTTGGTAACCACATGACATCGTTTCTTTTATGGTTCTTCATTATTTGTCTTGCAAATTTCAATGCATGTAGAGCTGCTTTCTGAAGTGTTTTTTCCGTGAATACTTTTGCTTGATTTAAAGCCAGAACCACGTATAGCAGAACGAGCGTTTTTAACAATGTTAGTAAATAAAATGGGTTTAAGCTTTCTTCTCCTATTTTTTCACTTTTCCGGTTATATTTTACACCACTTCCAAGTTTCCTTGGTTGACGTTGTTTCCTAATTCGTTCACGCATTTTCGTTGTTGCATCGACCTGCTTCTGCAAAACCTCGCTTCATACTAATCTGAGTACACATTTATAATGATTTTTATACGTGATGGATAACAGTACGACTTTCGACGTTGATCAAGAATGAAGTTTGCTAAACAAAATGAATCATTTGACGTTAACAACAATTTCGATTCTTTGGCGGACGTTTTATCAGATGAAAGGAATACAATTAACAAACATGGTTCTTTGTTACCAAATACGCTTCGATGCATTGTTTGTGGACCTTCAAACTGTGGAAAACCAAATGTTATGTTTAGTTTACTAACTAATCCAAATACACTCAGGTTTAAAAACCTTTATATATTTAGTAAATCGTTGCAACAACCAAACTATTTGCTACTATCCAAAATAATGAAAGGTGTTCCTGAAATTGGGTATTATACTTTTGAAAATAGTGAAGATGTACCAAGTCCCGAAGCCGCTAAGGAAAACACTATCATGATTTTTGATGACGTAGCTTGTGACAATCAAAACAGGATGAGAGCGTACTTTAGCATGGGGCGACATAAGAACGTAGATTGTTTTTACTTGACACAATCGTATACTCGAATACCCAAACATTTGCTGAGGGACAATGCGAATCTTTTAATTCTCTTCAAACAAGATGACTTAAATTTGAAACATGTATACGATGAACATGTCAACAACGACATGACATTTACTCAATTTAAAGATTTGTGTTCAGATTGTTGGAATAAAGGAAAATACAGCTTTGTGGTTATTTGTAAGGATTTTGACTTAAACAAAGGTCGTTATAGATGTGGATTGGATAATTCACTTCTAACTGCAGAATATCTCTTTTTTCTGTACTGTCCCCTATCAATTCATTCACAATTCTCCATTGCTGCCTTAAATTTCCAGCACAACTATCAAATTTTTTACGATAATATTCTTCTTTTGCTCTTTTCAAATTTACTTTTAATTTGTTCCGAAATGTTCTATAGTACTCTTTTATATTTAAGTCGAAAGGTCTGGCAATCATTAGTTTAGAAAGTTTTTTCCTTCTTGCTATACCTCTGCATAAATAATCAGATATCCATGGAGTTAATTTTACCGATGCTTGAATTTTATTTTTATTACTTTTGCACTTATCTATTATTTCTAACAATAATTTTATAAACAATTCAAATGCTAATGAAACAGAATTTTCACATCTAACGCTTTCCCAATGCATACCCTGTAACTCTGAATTTAATTTATCGAAATCAGTCTTTGATACGTTTCCAGGATCAGTTAAATTCGGAGCATTATGAATCCTCTCAACTTTTAGTTCAAAATATACCATGGAATGATCTGTAATTCCAACATGTAAAACCTTAGCATTGTAGTCAATTTCATATTTTATTTGATTAAATCGTAAAAAACAATGGTCTATACAAGTTCTACTATCTCCCACTATTCTGGTGGGTTCATTTATTACACAACTTAGTCCATTGCTGGCCAACAAACCAAGATAAGAATCAGTCACATTATCATCAACCATTATATTACAGTTCATATCACCGGTCAATATCAAATTCTTCCCTTTAAAAAATGATATCAGGCTCTCGATATCAACAAGGAACTCAGACACTGATTTACTGTGGAGCCTATACAATGCTAGAAGGATAAATTGCACGTTATCAATGGAACAAGAAAGCCGCAGGCAGTCAGCTGACCGCACGTCTGTCTGCCCGTCTATGATAACGCACTGATAATGGGATTTAGCATACACTACCACTCCTCCTGCTCTATAATCATTATTACAACAACTGTAAACATTATAACCATCAATATTATACAAATGTACTTCGCAGGTGGATATCCAAATCTCAGTTAATATAATAAAATCTGGTGAAATTTCCAAATTGGCTAATTCACTTAGAAAAATGTCAAAGTTTTGGCGAGGACTTCGGATATTTTGATTTAAAAAAACTAATACATCATTAAAAACCATTGAGAATTAATGAAACAGGATATAATAATCTAACATATACATATATACATACATACACACACATATATATATATATATATATATATATATATATATATATACACATATATGCACACATAATACACACACATATACATACATACATACATACAATATACAATCATATTAAAATAAAAGTTTAAAGTGGTTATAAGACCAATATATATTGTTATATGAACATTGCAAAACCAGAAAACTCCAGTGGTAAAACACTTACAGATTTTTTAAATCGTCCAATTGTACCACAACCTTGACACTCGCTCCTTGTTCCTTTCTTAGAAATATTTTTCCACCTCTAACCCAGAGATAAGTATAGCCCTTTTCATTCTTCACCTGACGAGCAGCATACAGAAGGCGGCGCCTGGCTGGGGATAAACTTTCGTTCACGTAAACTACCTCCGCAGGTGCCGACGTCAGCCCCATGTCGTGGGTGTTGAGGTTTCTTTTCACTCGACGTTTTTGGAGCAGCATCTCAGCATCCAATCTGCGTACCATCTTCACGATAATACCGGGCGGTTTCCCGGATACATCTCTGGTTCCAAAGCGGTGACACGCATCGATCATGGAATCTTCAACAGCGATGTTCAAAGCTCGCCCCACATCCTTAACAATACTAACAACATTCTCCCCTTTCACCATAGGAACACCATGTATTTCTAGCGTGTTTCGGGGTGGGTACTGTTCAGCCTCGTCGACTCGCAGTTCCAGGGCAGCCACTTGCTTACGAAGCACAGCGTTTACACTTCTAAGATCTTCTGGTTAGGTCTGGTTAGGTCTGGTTAGGTCTGGTTAGGTCTGGTTAGGTCTGGTTAGGTCTGGTTAGGTCTGGTTAGGTCTGGTTAGGTCTGGTTAGGTCTGGTTAGGTCTGGTTAGGTCTGGTTAGGTCTGGTTAGTTTTTTGGTTAGGTCTGGTTAGGTCTCTTGTTAGGTCTGGTTAGGTCTGGTTAGGTTGGTTAGGTAGGTCTGGTTAGCTCGTTTAGGTAGGTTTTAGGTCTGGTTAGGTCTGGTTAGGTGTTTAGGTTAGGTCTGGTTAGGTCTGGTTAGGTCTGGTTAGGTCTGGTTAGGTCTGGTTAGGTCTGGTTAGGTCTGGTTAGGTCTGGTTAGGTCTGGTTAGGTCTGGTTAGGTCTGGTTAGGTCTGGTTAGTTCCGGTTAGGTCTGGTTAGGTCTGGTTAGGTCTTGTTAGGCCTGGTTAGGTCTGGTTAGGTCTGGTTAGGTC
>JAGISJ010000010.1:740175-762672 GCA_023375725.1 Nephotettix cincticeps | reverse complement strand
AAATATTAGGTAATAAGTGAAAAATTAAGTTTTCCTAATCCTCCATAAGATTAACATTGGAGCCCCACAATACAACGTACTGTGTTTAGATTTTTAAATATCTCGGTAACCGTTGAAGATAGAGAAAAACTTTAAAGAACTTAATTGTGTAGTTTTTTAAGCTGATTCCAATGGTGAAATATAAAATTTGAAATTTTTAAAAATTACATGTGAAAAACGCAAAAAAACCCATTTTGGGGTACAAAACCCCCCCAAAGTACCCGTTCCCGTTGACCGATATGTCTGGTTTACGAACTCGTCCAAGCAGTTGTAGGAATACACCTCTCTACCAAATTTGGTTTCGATCGGACCATTTTTACGAGAGTTATCGTGCTAACAGACACATATATATATATATATACATATATATATATATATATATATAAATTTTAACGACTATTGTTTTTGGTCTCTGGGCACCTAAAGAAGAAAAAATAACATGGTCTCGGGCTTAAGTCTTACCATGAGACCTACGGTAATAGCTTCTTCCCTATGGGAAATTCGCTAAAAGAAACTCAAACCAACACAATCAACTTTCTGGACATTACAATAATTAATTAATGAATTATCAAAACATACTTTTAAAATCTTTAGAAAGCCAGTTGCAACAGATTGTATAATCCCAGCCAATTCCAACCACCCATGGCAGCAAAAGATGTCAACATTTCACACAATGATACATAGACTTGTCAACATCCCCTTAAAAAAATCCAATTTCAATGAAGAAAAAGACACCATAAAATACCTTGCTATTAAAAACGGATACAAACCCAACCTAATTGACAATATGATGAGGAAAAAATTAAAAAAGATTAAAGAAAACAAACAACAACCTGTAAACCAACAATATGAAAATAAACAAAATCCAACATAATATATGTTTACCATACAACACAAAATTTAACAGAGCAATATGTAAAAAATGTAATAAAACTAACTACAGAATAAGCTCAAAACAAGAATTAACACCCTTGACCTTAACATTAAAAAGATAAAGAGAACCACTCACACTACCAATAATTTTGACAAATCAGGAAAATACCAAATAAACTGCCCACAATGTGACATGTTTTATATTGGACAAACCGGCTGAACATTCACAACCAGATACAAAGAACATGTATAAGCTTTTAATTAAAAAAACTACACAAGCATGAAATCAAATGAAGCCCAACACATGATAAAGAACCATCACAATTTTTATAAAGTTTGGAAGAAGACCTTGATATAATTGAATTTGGAACAAAGAACACTAAATTAGACTGTTAATATCTCAAGTATATAAAAATAGATTAATTTAATCAGAACAGAATTTAATAATCATAACAAACTATGTATAACTAAAAACCAAAATATAAACATAAACACGATCATATGATTTAACTTAGTAATTAACATATTGCCAACATCTCTTTTCCGAAAATCAGTTTTTTATACTCGCCAAAACTTTCTGTTTCTTATAAATTCTTTTCCTTGTACCTCAATCTTACATTGTCTTCTGCCTTCTTTCTGAAGTACCTTGCCTTGCACCCAGGGCTCATTCTCTAGTTGAGGTCGTTGTTTTAGCCAAACATTATGACCCACTTGCAAAGGATCCACGGTCGTATTGCTTCTTACATATTAGTTTCTTGTGATCCCACCATTCTTTAATATCGTTGGGTATTTGAGGTAATAGCAAGTTTGGATTGATGGGGAGCAGACTTTGGGTCCTTCTATTCATGAGGAGTTGGGCGGGACTATAGCCTATTACTTGAAGTGTAGTATTTCTAAGCTCCAGAAGTGCTTGTTGGAAATCTAACCCATCTTCACGTGATTTTTTCAGTAAGCTTTTAAATATTTTCAATGCTGATTCCGCTTTGCCATTAGCTTGGTGATGATAAGGTGGAGACAGTATTATTTTGAATTTCCAATCAAGTGCGAAATCTTTGAAAAGTTGAGATTTTAGAGGTGTGCCACTGTCTGCAACCACAACTTCTGGTATACCCTATCTAGCAAAAAGCTCTTTACAGAAGTTTATGAGAGCCTCGCTTGTACACTTTGTCGTTTTCTTTACTTCAAAAAATGACGAATAGTAGTCACTTACAATTATATAATGTGTAGAACCTTCCTGAGCAAAGTCAACAGCAATTTTCTGCTATGGTCTCTCTGGAGATGCATCTTGTAGAAGAGGCTCTCGTTGTTGATCTGGAGCATACTTTTTGCATACCTTGCAGGAACTAATTTCATTTCTTATGTCTCTACTCATATAAGGCCAGAAAAAAACATCTCTTGCTCTTCTAATGCACGAATCCGAGCCCTGATGAGATGAATATATTTTTTGAATTAAAGCTTGCCTCAAACTGTTTGGAACAACAATTCTTTCACCTTTCAGAATTATTCCATCAGTATAACTTGGTTACATCAACTGATGTACTCTCAGCGCCTGCATCAACTGATGTACTCTCAGCGCCTGAGCACAGAGCGCCTAGTCTCATCGGCTGAGCAGCACGGTGTCGCCCCGGCAGGCTGGTTACATCAACACTTGTACTCTGAGCGCCTGAGCACAGAGCGCGTGAGCACTGTTCGACTGTATAACTGTGTTACATCAACACTTGTACTCTCTGCACGACGTATTGTCTAAGGACTCGTCGAGCACAATGTTGGTTGTCCGTTCTGTGAGTCTTAAAACGAGTCAACGATACAATTAACTTTAAAGAAATATAGAAAAGGTTTTTTTTTAGGAATAATAAACATAATGTGTATTAAAGTGTTTTTATTGACATCCATACTTTACACAGATTATGACAATCTTTGTTGCAAACTTTTAGATGATCAATTTTCTGTCGCAAAATACTTTCCAGTTTATTCTTAAAACGCATCTCATCTAGGGCTAATTGAATCCAAGACAAAGTTTCTTCCATTTCCACTTCAGGCTTGTAGTACCAAATAATATTATTGTCATCAAAAATCACCTTCTTCTTCATTTTATGCAATAACCTTATTTTCTCGTAGCACGTTAATAATTTGGGAAACTTCAAGTTCGTGACCACTGTGACCCGCTGACTGAGACATAAGAAGGAGTCTAAGCCTGTTTATAAGCGTGTTAACGTTATCATTATAAACAGAAAACTGTTTTCGTATATGAAAACCACTACCTTTAAACACATCCGATTCTTCAACAAGAGTGTCAGGTGACCTTGGGTAAAACATGGGAGATATTACTGAAACGTATTTTTTCCCTCTGTTTGTGTTTATTGGTTTCTCACCTGAATATGCTTGACGATGAGCATTTGTAAGTAACAAAATCTCTTTGTACATCTCCAAATCGTTCGATTTAAATTTTAGACGATTTGGTATTTTCATAAACAGTAATTCCATTAAACCGTCAGTTACTTTAAAAGACTTCCCTTCAACGTAAACTTTTGAATCAGAAAACCTTATTTTAGAGTTTCCAATAAGTGTGCCACCTTTACCATCTGGATGCACTCCGTAAGTAAAATCTAACTTATCTTTGTAGGCAGGATCTGCTATGCGGTTAAGATATTTTGTTGGTAATCCCGTATTTTCCACCTGTGTCGAAGAGTCCACAGTTCTGTTCAATTCATTTACTGAAACCTTATAATCAGTTTCTTCTGATTTAAAAACAGGTTCTTCTTTGATCTCTTCTTTCAGTTGAACTGGAGTCAAGTTTTTTAACCCTTCAATTACAGCTTTTTGCAACGGTTGAACGAAAGGTCTGGCTCCAATTTCCACAGAGTCATGCAAGTCCTTTTCACTTTCTCTCAATGCATGATATTTATTTCGCACCGCTGTAATTAAACGTTGCAATTCTTCTTTTACAGCCATCGCTTTAGTTAGTTTATCATTATTTTTTAACCCTCTTCTATCTTGGGAAACTCTTCCTCGACGTTGAACTACACCCTTGCTTGTCACCCTTTGCTTCTTAACACCCTTTGAGGTGGATCTTCGGACATAGACCATTTTCTTCTGCTATCTGTAACGAGTGTCAACGTTATATATCTGTTATGTAGGTATCTAATCCACATCTATAACGACCTTTGTTTAAGTCAAAATCCTTACAAATAACCATAAAGCTGTATTTTTCTTTATTCCAACAATCTGAACACAAATCTTTAAATTGAGTAAATGTCATGTCGTTGTTGACATGTTCATCGTATACGTGTTTCAAATTTAAGTCATCTTGTTTGAAGAGAATTAAAAGATTCGCATTGTCCCTCAGCAAATGTTTGGGTATTCGAGTATACGATTGTGTCAAGTAAAAACAATCTACGTTCATATGTCGCCCCATGCTAAAGTACGCTCTCATCCTGTTTTGATTGTCACAAGCTACGTCATCAAAAATCATGATAGTGTTTTCCTTAGCGGCTTCGGGACTTGGTACATCCTCACTATTTTCAAAAGTATAATACCCAATTTCAGGAACACCTTTCATTATTTTGGATAGTAGCAAATATTTTGGTTGTTGCAACGATTTACTAAATACATAAAGGTTTTTAAACCTGAGTGTATTTGGATTAGTTAGTAAACTAAACATAACATTTGTTTTCCCACAGTTTGAAGGGCCACAAACAATGCATCGAAGCGTATTTGGTAATAAAGAACCATGTTTGTTAATTGTATTCCTGTCATCTGATAAAACTTCAGCCAAAGAATCAAAATTGTTGTTAACGTCAAATGATTCATTTTGTTTAGTAAACTTCATTCTTGATCAACGTCGAAAGCCGTACTGTTATCCATCACGTATAAAAATCATTATAAATGTGTACTCAGATTAGTATGAAGCGAGGTTTTGCAGAAGCAGGTCGATGCAACAACGAAAATGCGTGAACGAATTAGGAAACAACGTCAACCACGGAAACTTGGAAGTGGTGTAAAATATAACCGGAAAAGTGAAAAAAATAGGAGAAGAAAGCTTAAACCTATTTTATTTACTAACATTGTTAAAAACGCTCGTTCTGCTATACGTGGTGCTGGCTTTAAATCAAGCAAAAATATTCACGGAAAAACACTTCATAAAGCAGCTCTACATGCATTGAAATTTGCAAGACAAATAATGAAGAACCATAAAAGAAACGAAGTCATGTGGTTACCAAAAAACAAAAGGGAACGTGTGCTACCTCTTCCGAAGACTGGTGGTGTTTTACCTTTGTTGCCTATATTCGCAGGACTTAGTGCAATTGGTAGTCTTGCGGGTGGTGCTGCAGGAGTTGCTAAGGCCGTTGCTGAAATTAAAGATGCTAAACGACAATTGGCAGAATCACAACGTCACAATAAAACAATGGAAGCAATTGCTTTAAGACGAGGCAGAGGATTGTACTTAAAACCATACAAAAAAGGTTTGGGACTTTACATGACTCCATACGTAAAACAGGCAAAAAACTTGTAAAACTTTTGCCCAACAGGGCACTAAATAACATAGAGTTAGAAACGTTAAGTAAACAATTAAAAATACCATATTTTCGAGGAGTGTACATGTTAAATACATTACCAGTGCGTCCTAGGAAAAATGAAGCAGTTATTGTTAACCTAGACAAAAAAAGTGGGAAAGGAACGCACTGGGTGTGTTTTAGAAAAGTGAATGATAAAGTTGACTATTTTGACAGTTATGGTGACTTGCAACCACCTATGGAAATCCAAAAATATCTTAAAGGGCAATACATTGCATATAACAGAACTGGTTATCAAACGATTCACGGTAATAGTGAAATATGTGGACACTTGTGCTTATCGTTTTTATCATCGTAAACAAATAAAACCTTGTGTAATCACAACTAAACATTCAGTCATGTCACTAACATTAGCCTTTGACGGTAACGAGTCAACGTTGTCTTCAAATTATTTTCCTCCAATTGAACTGGATGAAAGTGGTGAATACACCATTGGTTTATTAAGTTTTGAAACGTACAATTCAATTCCAAATGTTGACGAAACAAATAATAAATTTTATTTTGATAATGGGAAAACAATTGAAATTCCAGTTGGTGCATATGAAATTAAAGATATTGCACAATATATACGTGAAGAATTAAAAAAAATATCTACTCCAGAGAAATTTTACCACGTAGAGATTTTAACCAACAACAACACAATACAAACTTCAATTAAAGCAACGTTTGATATTGACTTTACCAAACCAGACTCAATTGGAAAACTGCTGGGTTTTAATGAAGACATACTCATCCCTGCAAATAAGCGAGCTACAACCAAAGGAATTGTTGACATATTTAACATTAACTCAATACGAATTGAATGTAACATAGCCACTGGATCGTACGTGAATGGCAACCCTGCACACACAATTCATCAGTTCTACCCTAACGTCCCTGCTGGTTACATACTATTAGAGGTTCCTTCACCAGTAATTTACCTTCCCATTACTACGCACATCATAGACAATATAACCTTAAAAATTGTTGACCAAACAGGTAAACTGGTCAATTTTCGTGGAGAGCGTATTTCTATACGTCTACATTTAAGAAAAACTGTTTAAAAGAACAGTGATGAAATTAAAGACATCATTTTATTACAAACAAGCATGGGGTACATATACGGAAGTTCTCTTGTCAATGTAAACCCTCATAGAGCTTTATTAAAAGGGAATATGTTGAAAAATGTTAGTATAAATCGATCTGCCGTTCGGCTAACATCGAAAAACAGACAATTTCTACGTTCACTTGGTTTGACGGTGTTAAAGTAACATCAAGAATGGAGAGCTTAAACATTTTGCAAAGCGTACCGTTTGATGACAGTGTGTCACATGTTGAGTGGCACACTCATTTACCTTACGCATCAATGACATTAAATTACAATGACGAGATTCGAGTACCGATTCAACAACAGGATTTGTGTGTTATTCCCTCAGCAAGTTATTTGTACGTTGAAGGGAAATTATTGACTACCAATAACACAGTACCTAAAGGAACCAAATTTGTTAATAATGCATTTGCACATCTTTTTGATGAGATTCGTTACGAAGTCAATGGAAATGTCATAGACCGAGTACGGAACCCTGGAATAACTACTACTTTAAAAGGATACGCATCTTACAATGAGAATGACTTAAAAACTCTTACTAACGCTGGTTGGATGTCTACTGCAAGTGATATAAAAAACACATTAAATGATGGAGTAACAAACGCAACTGGGAACTTCAACTTTTGTGTTCCTTTAAGCAGTTTGTTTGGATTTGCCGAGGATTACAAAAAAATCATCGTAAATGCACGTCATGAACTCGTTCTAATACGCTCTGCGAATGACAAAAACGCTGTCAAATGGACATCTACTGGGGAAACAGACACTACGCCTGAAGAAATAACAGTGAAACTTGAAAAGCTTAGTTGGAGGATACCGTACATAACTCTAAGTAACACTCAACAAATTGCTTTGTTGAAGCATATGAAACGTGGTACAAGTATTCCTGTAGAATATAGATCGTGGGATTTGTATGAATATCCTGTCCTACCTAAAACAAAGCAACATTCATGGACCGTGAAAACAGCTTCTCAGGTTGAAAAACCTCGGTATGTAATTGTGGCTTTTCAAACCAATCGTAAAAACAATATAAAATCAAGCTCGGCTCATTTTGACCATTGCTCATTGAGTAATTTAAAACTTCATCTAAATTCAATCAGCTATCCGTATGATGATATGAAGTTGGATATAAAAAACAACCACTATGCAATACTTTACGACATGTACTCAAGGTTTCAAGAATCCTACTACAATAACGAATCTCAACCACTTCTAACGAAAACTCAGTTTAAAGACTATGCCCCAATTGTGGTAATTGACTGTTCTAAGCAAAATGAATCAATTAAATCGGCGTCGATCGATATTCGGTTGGAATTTCAAACAAGTGATGAAATTCCAGAAAGTACTGCTGCATATTGTTTAATAATCTACGACAAATCCTTCATTTACGATCCATCAACCAATCTAGTTCGTAAATTTGATTGAACCTCCCCCTCTCCTATCAAAATCATAAAACCAAGTGGATAAAATAACAAACGTTAGTTTCGATTTGATCCTCAGTGTGCAAACATCTTTGGAGCACACACAAAATGGTTAAGAAGGCTATTATTGATTTTACTGCTTTTCTCACCAAGGATCAACAAATTGTTGTGAAGGAATTATCAGTTATAAACATTGAGTCTAAATGCATTCAACACTGGATTTTCAGTCCACCTAAAAACGAAGAAATAATGTTTACTTATGGGAATAACAACTCGTTTGATTTTTACAACAAATGGATGACCACGCATTACCACGGATTTTACTACACCAGCGGATTTACTCCATATGAGGTCTTACCAAAAGTGTTAACACAAATATGTAGTGACTTACATGTACTATTTGCCCCGACAACAGAAAAAGCTAAGGTGTTGGAAGAAATTCTTAACTATGACCGTGCTGTAGTCAGTTTAGAGCTACTTGGATGCAAACCACTCCAACAAGATCCACTTCTCGTCAAAAATTGTGATAAGAAAGCTGACGATAATGTTACATCGTGTTTATTTCACGATTCATACGCATCAGGTTTCTACTGCACTCAAAGAGCAGTTCAGATCTTAGCAAATTGGTGCATCGCTAATGCTGAAAAAATTGATCTAAACGAATCAGAAGTTCGAGAAAAAACATTTAAAGAGTGGAAACTGACATCACCTAGTGCTAAGGATGTAGCAGAACAGGGATTTATTTCACTCTGCAGTACAAAGGATCACACAAAATGCATATACTGTGGTATTGTACTGATCAAATGGGAAGAAAACGATTCTCCGTTCGAAGATCACAAGTTACACTCTCCATTTTGCAGATTCGTACGATACCAGATGCAACTTAAAGAAGAGGAAACGAAAAAGAAGAAAAAGAATGAAGATGAAAAAGGGGGTCAAATGAAGTCTTTAAACAAGGAGGAGGGAGAAGACATTTTCGAACATTACGAACTTCCGGCAATCACTAAAACTGAGATTAAAACGTTGTGTTATGCTTAAGTTAAAAAATAAATAAAAGGTTATATGTATTTTGTTGTTTGTATACTATTAATAAAACCCCAAACCAAATAGTAATTTCGTTAGTATAATGGAGATGTCTATGCAAAGCAACCAAAAAGGTGACACCTCAGCTAAAATAGGTATAGTACATGAACTTCACAAACAAGCGAGAAAAAACTTTGTAAGACGGAAGGTGTACACAAAAGGTATTGGAGATTTATGGCAGGCTGACCTAGTTGAAATGATACCTTATTCGAGGAATAACAGCGGTAAGAAGTATATATTAACTGTAATTGATGTTTTATCAAAATTTGCATGGGCTGTACCGGTGCAAAGCAAATCGGGAAAGGATGTTACAGCAGCGATGATAAGAGTGTTTAAACAAGGTGGACTACCGCGAAATCTTCAAACCGATAAAGGTAAAGAGTTTTACAACGCAACTTTTCAACAGTTGATGAAAAGCAAAAATATAAACCATTACAGTACTTTTACTCATCTTAAAGCAAGTGTTGTCGAACGATTCAACAAAACACTTCTAAATTGGATGTGGAAAGCGTTTGGAGTGCAAGGAAATTACACGTGGTTAAAATTATTACCAGAACTTTTATTAAAATATAATTCTAGAATTCATAGAACAACGGGAATGAGACCGATCGATGTAAAAAAGAAACATGAAAAGTCACTACTAATATTTGTAAACAAGCCAACAACTGGAAAAACAAGACTCATAACAAAATTCAAGCCTAACGATATTGTCAGAATTTCAAAATACAAAACCACGTTTGAAAAAGGTTACACCCCATCGTGGAGCACAGAACTGTTTACAGTTAATCGTGTGCGAAAAACAATACCCCCAGTTTATTATTTAAAAGACATGACTGGCGAGGATATAAAAGGTGCGTTTTATGCTGAAGAAATGCAAAAAACTAAATACCCTGATACGTATTTAGTAGAAAAAGTAATCAAACGTAAGAAGGGAAAGGTATATGTAAAATGGTTAGGCTTTGACAATCGTCACAACAGTTGGGTATAAATTACTCAATTGCACATTAAAAACCTCAGTCATGTATCGTCATGTGAAAGATAAGTTTGGAAACTCTTTGTTTCTTCAGCGAACACCGTTGAGAGGGATACGAGAAGAATCAGATGAACACATAAATGTAGGAAATAAACGTTTACGTTTTGTAGCGGACCCTGAGGAAGAAAACGATGTGGTGAACCGTCGTTTCTTAGACTCGTTTTACGTTACGAAAAAAACGTTTATTGAACTCGACAATAGAGTTTATAATTTGGAAAATGAAAAATACAACAACTTGGACAACCGCTTGTGTAAATTGGAAAAGAAAATCCAAAAATGTTTGCAATTAAATGAAGAAAAAACTATGTGGGATGCACAAAACAGAAAAATAGCAAACGTCATTGCAGGAGACAGCTTTGGCGAAGTGAGCACGTTCGATCAAACTGTTACATATGATAAAACTGTAATGAATTTTAGAGCTGGTGAAAATTATTTTAATTTAGTTGAAAATAGTGTTAATAGACCAGTATTGACAGCTGCAGCAAACTCGGAAGGAGATATTTACTATGTCGGATATGGAACAGACACTGAATTACCTTCGACTCGAACATTGCGTTGGAATGCAGACTTGAAAGTTCTATATGACAAAAATGATGAGTTGGTGTGGGACGAGGAGACTAAAAAATTTAGTTATCGAGACAAAACAAATTGGGGTAGCTCGTTTCCACGAAAAGATTTAAAACAGAAGATAAAATCTGTTTTAACATCGGGTTCTATTCCTCATTAAATTCACCTTATAACCTATACCCTATTACCTATTTTGTTACATAACAACTAAAGTCCTTGAAGGGGACTACTTCCCCCACTACTTTTAAAAGTATATAAGGTGCACACCCCTGGGTGCACTCAGTCTGGCGCGCAATGGACTTCACCAAACTGCAGAACATCGTCTCCAAGAGAAGGCTGCCGACGACGACGACTGAAGAAGAGACTGCAGGAAAGAAGAAACGCCGCAGAATCACTCCAGTCTCCGTCTCACCTGAATCCCTCGCGGCCACCGCAGTTGCAGGGATCGATCCACCGCCGCCCGACAACTCCGCCGCTCCGGCTACTCTGACCACGCTTGTCAACTACTACTACGCGAAAGGCAGTGGTGCACAGTCATCGTCACAACCACCAGCGATGTACAACACTACCTTAGACTACTTCGAGTCTACACTGATTGTGAAACAGCGGTTCCGTCTGTCCGACACTGTATACGTCCTACTAGGACTGAACGCTGATGCTTCGTTTTCTCCGTCAATGTGTATCGTTGACAAGAAGTGGTGGCTGCAGATTGAATTTACACCAGAGTGTTTAAACACTATAATATATTATAAAACCCGAATTGACAGCTTTTTCAAGACACCGCTATTAATAAAAAATGTTACTCCGCTCTATACGGAAAAATTAAAGATCGCTCCTTCAGAAATGTTTAAAGCACATATATCCGTTACACGGTGTCATCATCAAGAGGAAATGGATTGGACGCATAATCCTGAAAATGCTACTTTTGACATTTTTGCAGAAGAAGAGGAACATGCTACTCCGGCGATCACACTGTCCGAGGATGAGTGGAAGAATTTGTGTTTGATTGCAGAGAGCATTGTAGAGTATTATAAACTCTGCTCTGCCTGTCAACCAGCTGCAGATAAACTGATTAAACAATATGTGAAGGAGTTTTTTAACAAGTTTCGTGCTCTTGCTGTCACTGCCACACTACAGCGACCAGCAAGTGGAGTTGTCCAGTTCAAGGAGGACATTAAACAGGAGCTACCCACTCAAGTTAGAAATTACCATTACTCGAGACTGCACGTTGAAGACTATAGCGAAGGCTTCGTGTCTCCGTTTGGTGTGTGGTTGGACGCTGAGTTGCGGGCTATTTGTGCTGAGCGTGTATTTTCACAAGTTATGGATGAACTCTCGAAAGAATTCTCTTGGTTGAAAATTTAATTTTGTCATTGTTTATGTATTTAATAAAGAGAAGGTATTTTTTAAACTGTGTGTGTTTACTGTTGTTTACCTTTCTTGAAATTTAAAGGAGAAAAGTAAAAACTCAATGTCCAGGTTATTTTGTATATTTAATATACGCAAAGACAAATACAATCAATGTGGTTAATGTTGTCTATAAATTAAATTACATTTTGCAATTTAACAAAGATTGAAATACACAATGAAATGGTACATTTTAGATGAATTGATGAAAGATAAAGAATACAATATGATCAATATTAATATTATCATTTGAGATAAGAAAACCTGGTTCCTTTTAAACATATTAATTAAAAACAGAAATATTACTTGTTAAAATAAATTAAAACATTTTTGTTAAGGGAATTACAATTAATATGGTTATAGTCCTATAAAGTACATGTTGCAATTATAAAAGGATGGATAATACAATGATACATTTCAGATGGAATGTTTGAATTACATGAAAAATATTTGTTAAAAAAATATAAAGTACATGTTGCAATTATAAAAGGATGGATAATACAATGATACATTTCAGATTGAATGTTTGAATTACATGAAAAATATTTGTTAAAAAAATATATTGTTAAAGTCTTTTACAAATCAAACTACAAGCTACAATTTAACAAAGAATGGAAAAAAGAAATGAATGAACAATTAGGATTAAACATATAATACATTCTGCTGAGTAATCTTGGACGTCTTATACTACTTCCACATTTAAACATTTAAGTATAGGTTTTAATTTCTCTGAAATAAAATTACAAATTTATTGTTTAACAAATTTATTTATTGTTTTTGTATACTGCTCTTATGTTAGTATACTAACAGGTTTTAATTTTCAGTGAATACAATAACAAATTCGTTGTTGTTCCCAATACCCTTGTAGACTAGGGAGAAATTTGGAGAAGCATTATAGGATTTTATGTTCCCTTCTGTAAGTACACCCAAGAACCGTTTAGGTATCCATACATCTTGTCTCCTGACTCCTTTGTTTGAATAACCACTAAAACACTTTTGCTTCCAAATTTCTTGTTCTCAACCATCTTAAATTCTTTCACAGGATAGCTCCTGTCATTTTAAAGAGGGACTTATTTAAGACGTGTGAATTGTTTTTTTTTAAAGATAAGACGTTATTGAACAACTCACTTCTGAACCTTTAGCAAGTAATGTCCGTATGCTAAAGTGTGAACACCGTCCTTTAAGATTATCCTTTTATCGTCAAATGATGTTAACGCTTTTTTAGTTATCCTTTCAGTATAAACTTTGTGATTTCTGGATCGTATCAAATTGAATTTAGCGTAAAATTCTTTATTTTCAAATAGGGCTTTTTTGTAGCAATCAAACATAAATTGTTGTTTTAAAGAGCTTTGTTTAACTCCTTTAGCTTTCATGGTTAGGTCCTGGCCTAAATGTTGGACATCACTTCTAAAGCGGTATGTGTACATTTTAGCTTTAAGTCCTACTTGCTCTTGTATCCGACGTCCAGCTGTTTCATCTTTGAAACATCCTAACCTTTTTGTGTTCTTTGTCAGATGAGCATGGAATAGTTCATGATTTTTTGGATATGTACTGAAATCGAAATACTCTGCAAGTCTGCTCAATGTTTGGTTTAGATTTGAAGTAACTACGAGGTAGACAAATGAGTCCGTGTCAGTATATATTAAAATTATGTTTTCAAAGCTTTTTAACATCACGTTATAGTGAAATTTATACATATGCACCTTTGCTAAATCCAAAATACACTGACCGATGTATAATGGTCGGTTAAGCTCAGTCCTGTGCTTCGTCAAATGTACGGCCACTAAGTTTTCGTTAATAATGGTTCTATCGATGAAGTTAACTTTTCCTACTTCTTTCAGAAACTCTTTTTCGTTTGTGACTAGTTTTATGTTTAGACGTTTTTTCTGGTTTTCTATGCTTTTCCCATATACACTGTTTGTCAATAATTTAAAGAAATTTTTTTCAAATTCGTTTTTAGCTTTTTGACGTAACATCGTGTTCAATTCTACATAGCCTTTTAACCAATCAGATTGTTTAAATTGAAGAGCTCTATGAACTTTTGTAACTTTGAGTCCTAATTTTATAGCAAGTGCAATCATTGAATGGTGAGCAATATAATTGTTTTTGTTTTCCAAAGTGGCTAACAATTTTTTTGTTCTACCATTTGGAGGGACTTTGCTTTCAGGAAAAAGTGGAAAGTCGTTGTGTAGGTCGTGAAGTTCCTCAGGGTATTGAATATCTACTTCTAGGAGATAACCTATAGGAGAATCATCAGGTATGCTTTCCACGTTTATTTTATCAAGGTCTTTTGATTCAACCCACTTAAAACCACCTGTAGGTAGATGCATTAACATAATTCTACCGTAAAGATTTACTGCGTCCAGATAAATTATGTGGGAAATTGGTTTGTCCGGATTATAGTCTTTAGGGTTTTCGAGTTCAGGACTATTGCTTACTGCGTGCCTTAGGTTGCAGCTAACAAAACCTCCTCGCACACCAGCCTCTACGAATAAATATTGATCATAATCAACGATTAAATCCAAACTCACTTTAGTTTTTTTTAACATAGCGTTCCATGATAACCCAGGTGCAGTGTATGAATGGAATGGATCTAATTTGTAGTGTTCATAACATATTTTGCGAAAACTTTCCATCACATCACACAATAGTGTTACATCCAAGCTTAAGTATAAATCGTGGTAATTTCCAAAAGACTTGCAGTTGAAGGTTTCCCAAACACGTTTAGCATGGTTATAATCATTCTCATTTACATGTGTTTCTATTAAATCGTTATAAAAAGCTGATCGTGGAGGAAGGTTCTCATCTAGAAATTTTGTAAAATCGTTTACATAGCTATATGGATATACTCCTTTTCTCAAACATAAGTCCAGTTTTTGTTTATCTCCTTCTACAAATTTTTTTGTCTCATGTAGATCCTCTTTAGGTAACCAACTAACTAAATTGTCTAGTGAATACAATGTAAATTTGAACGAATCCAGAAATCTTAATTCAATATTATTTACATAAACTGAAAACGAAACGAATCTTTCACTAGTACTTGGAATGATTGATATTCTCCTTTTGAAAAGCCCTAGCACCTGAATCAAAAAATTGCTGTCGTATCCGCTTAGGTTATGAAACACTACAGGAACAAAAGTTGGAACTTTTAAGTTTAAGTTGCAGGATTGACAATAAGCTCCTCTGTATTTTCCTGTTATATGACAATGGTCTTTTACTTTAATTACAGTTTCAGAGAACAGTTTCTCGCAACAGATACATTTTTTTGCAGACTCAAATTCCTGTTCCTGTGTTTGGTCCAAATTCTCCATAGGTTTATTTATTTTGTACAATAAACCAATGTTTTGCGCGATTTCTTGCAGTTTTAACATTAATTTATAAGCAACGTCCTGTTCTTCTCTACAGATTATTACCTTAGTAGGTATATTCATTAGTGTTAATAGTGATTCAGGTAAATCTGATTTTACAATTAAACCAAAACTGTTTATTTCATGTTGGTGTATCTGCTCCGTTCGGGATTCAAACTGTTTAGGATCTTTTTCACAACGACTGATGTTTAGAAGGCTCGATTCTAAGTCTGCGTATATCGTAATAGGTATTTTGTAGTGATGACTGATATTTTTAAACGACATTTTGCTATCTTCTTTTGGAAGTAATATTTCAGAAGGTTTTGAGTTGTTACAATACGTCTTATGTTTTTCAAGCCACGTATCTTTTAGGTGTTTGTTGCGGGCATTTCTTATAAATGTAAAACAACGTTTGCAAATTGTTATTTGGTTTCTGTTCACTGTAATTTGTGTTCTAATAAGTCTTTCAAAATACTTAATTAATACGTAATGTTTGTTTGCAGGGATATTTTGATCTGAAATTAATAACAAGTCAAAATGATCTGTTTCTTCTTTGTTAACTATTTTTAGAGGAGAGATTTTATTTTGTTTATCTAACGCAAATACGTTTACGCTTGTTCCTGGATTTTGCTTTTCGAATTTTGAAACTCCGTTAAGAGAAACGGGAAAAAATATATTTTTGAAATTGTACTTTTGTGTCACATTGGCTAAATCCTTAGTTTTAATTTCTAATCTATTACCAGTATAATATTTTGATAGTATAGAATGTTTAAAACAGTATACATCATCGTTGCATACATTTATGCATGCTCTTCTCTTTGATATTGACTTAGGTAATTTTACGTACCTTTGAGCAGATGTTTGATAAAACAAGCATTTGCTTAGCCGTAGTTGAAGATGTAGAAGTGAGTGAAACATCCATCCGCTGCCTCGCCCCTCGTGTTCCTCCATTTCACTTTGTAGTTTTCGAGTTCCATCGAGAAGTTGTTTCCTGATGTCTTCAGGAGGTGTTGACTGGAACACCGTGACGGATGAAGTCTTGAAGTTCTTTAGCGTCGTTTCTTGAGTGGGATTGATGTAGTTTCCTTCCAACCACAGGGTGTATTTTACTGCATGCACTCCAAGGAGTTCATTTCGTAGTGTATCTTCAATAATAGGAATTGACTCGTTTAAAAACCCGTCAACATCGTTTTCAGAGGTTTTTGGTGTTATTTTATAGGTTTTGGCATAGCCAGCAAGAGCACATTCAGACAAAGAAAGCATGTTTACCAGATGATGGGTGTCAGCGGACTGGGTTTCAAACGTTTCACTCTCAGCTGATGTAGAATCACTTATATACAGATCGTCTTCTATGTTTGACACTATAGGTGGTGTCAATGATGGTTGTCTAGCAGATTTCCCTGTTAGTGAAGATGGTCCTGCCTCTGGTTGTGAGTCTGAAGTGTTGTTGTCTATCCTACAGCGTTTTGTTGTCGAAAGGTCTATAGGTGATTCACTTCTTCTTTTCACCCAAGGTCTGTAAAATGGTTGACTTGTTTGCCGTGTGGATTTATTTTCAGCTGGTTGATGACGGAGACATGCGTTTTTCAAATGTTCTTGCAGCTTCATTCTGGTTCTAAAGTACGCAGCGTTACAAAGTAGACAGGGCAGCCATGGTTGATTTCGACACCGATGAAAATCCAATGATAGAGATGAGACAAAACGCTGGCTGCAGGATGTACATTTGTATGCCGGTGGACCTGAAGGCGCCGTGTAAGGAGTCTGTAGCTGACGTAAGGCTCGTCTCCGAGATTCTTCTTCTTCTTCCATCAGGTAGAGATGTAGTCAGCAGAGGTTGTGCAGTAGAGTGGTACAAGACGTCGAAGATTACTCAGCAGAAAGGTTGATGAGGTTCGAAGGATGGAGATGGAAGTGCTGCTGCAGAGTGATTGCTTGCTTATATGTCCGTAGAGTTTTAAGCAGGGGGGGAAAGAGCCTTCAGAGTAACCGGTTATTCCAGGATATGATCAGTACAACTTTTTCATTTAAAGGTTAATGTTCTGTTTGTGAAACATTGACCTTCTATAAGGTTATCAACCCTAAAGTTGAACTTTAACCTTTCAAGAGGTTAATGAACTGTTATTTAAACGTTCTAAGAGGTTAATGCCTTAACAACTTTCTCGTTTTACGAAAGGATATTGACTTAATAATTGTATATTGATCTTATAGGAGGTTGTTAACCTAATAAGGATCATTCACCATTCACGAGGTTAATGTCCTGTATGGACCTTTCATGAGGTCAATAATCTCATAATTGTACCCTAGAGAGGTTTACCTTGATAATATGAATAGAAACCAGTTTGACTGCTATCCAAGGATAAGACTATTTTTGGAGGTTTGTTGTCTTTCTATATAAACACTAAATGAAATAATTGTGATCAGTTGCTTCTACGTGACCATCTTGCTCACTTGTTAGCTATCCTGCTTTTAATGTAAGTATGTGTTTAATTATTCTTGTTGATACTATAACTATTACTTAGTATTCAATATAGTTATGTTCGTTAGCTTGGTTAAGAGGATGTTTGTGATTTTTAATATGGAAAATATGCAACAAGTTTCCTTATAAATTACCAGAGCTATTGTATTTTTAATATTAAAGAATAAGAACAGGTAATTAGATGAAGTAAAGACACCCCTTTAGACATATCCATTATCTAACATATTACGTATTGATATTTTTGGTCAGGTGTAATAAGACGAATAGTAGGTGTTTAATATGTTTTATTATTATTATTATTTTTTAATAAACCTATACCCATTCGCTGGCTTCGATGAGCTGGTCGAATAAGTTGTCTGGGGGGGAGGGTGGAGGATTGAAGATATGGTTGATTAATGGTGAAAATGGGTTTTCAGGGGTAGGAGGGTTTAGTGGTGTGGGGGATGACGATGGGCTGAGGGTTAATCCAGTGGGAGGTGACAATGGGATGAGAGGGGAGCGTATGTCGGGGTATGGTGGAGCTATGTTTTCAGGAGTAGGAGGGTTCGAAGCTGTGGTGTGTGACGGTGGGTTGTGATGTGGAACTGTTGGGGATGACAACGGGATGGGAGGGGAGTGTAGGTCAGGGGTAGTCATACGAGGAGATGGCGGAGGTGATTCGGTGAGGTCCACTACTACGTCTGGCGGGGGACCGGATGAGGATGCAGGAGTAAGAGGGGCATGAGGGGTACGATGGATGGGAACCGCAGCGGGACACCGTCTGTTGGGGGTTATTGTTGCTGTGGGTCTGTATGGATGAGGTCGGGTACATGATTTTGATGTGGATGGCTGAGGATTGTCCAGCGAATGGGAAGCGCCTGATATTCTTTTTTCTTGTATGACAAATGTCTCTCCTTCTTCAGACGGTAACACTGAAACAGACACATTAAATATCAAAATTGATTGAAGACTTATTTGAAACAAATAATTTAGTCTATTGGTTAAGCATTTTGGGTTTTGACATGGATATGTCTTAGCTCTGGGTGGGTGTTAGTGATTTTTAAGGTCGAAAACATGTAACAGGTTTCCATAGAAATTTCTTGTAAACTTGAAATAATAAAAACTAGCTTTAACTATTTGTGGTTTAAAAGCTGATTTCTTAACTAGAGGTTATTATTTAATGTTGAAATTAATGTATATTAAGGCAAGATATAAATAAAATATTTTTAACAATTTTGTTTTTTTTTCTAGGAATGTATGCATAAAAAATCCCTATTCAACGAAGATCTATTTACAGAAAGAAAGCTCTATGGAATCATTGTATAAATTGTGTTTGACAAGTATAGTATATAACAATAACTGCAATTTGAATTATTACAAATTACATTTACCAAGGAACATATATAATGAATTAATTAAATTACACTTGGAGCTCTGTCGAAAGATTTTTGGTGTTTATTATTCAAATGGATATACTGTGTTATGTCAACAGTGTGCTCGATCAGAAACGTTTAACGATTTTAGAGTTTATGAGTTTTGTGTAAACACGTATGCAGGTTCATTCAATCGAAATATGTATAGCTGTGCTGTTTGCAAGCACAGTAATATAAAGACTATTGAACTTCCTGGATGTCCAGACTAAAATTACGTATGTAACTTTTTTTTACATATAAACATTATATTTTACTGTATAAACAGCTATTGTTCTTGACATTGGTATATCACCGTGATATAGATTATCGTTTCATTGTCTGTGTTAAGACAGAAAAATTAATTAACTATTTAGTTAATAACAACATTGCATTTGAGATTAACAATTGAATACCTCTGAGTAGATAATGAGTATACGATTTTAGAGTTTATGAGTTTTGTGTAAACACTTATGCAGGTTCTAATAAATTCGATCAAAATATGTTTAGCTGTGCTGTTTGCAAGCACAGTAATATAAAGACTATTGAACTTCCTGGATGTCCAGACTAAAATTACGTATGTGACTTTTTTTTTACATATAAACATTATATTTTACTGTATAAACAGCTATTGTTCTTGGCATTGGTATGTCACCGTGATATAGATTATCGTTTCATTGTCTGTGTTAAGACAGAAAAATTAATTAAGTATTTAGTTAATAACAACATTGCATTTGAGATTAACAATTGAATACCTCTGAGTAGAGAATGAGTATGAAATAAGTTTTATTGTAATCAGTTCTCCCGTTTTTCGGACTAGACAGTTTAATATACTTCCTGAGGCGTCACAGACAAACAAACAGGTGGACATATATTGAGATAATACTTACTTGTTTCGGTTTCTCTAACGCGTGAAACGTGAAAATAACTAAAAAATAAATCACTCCGGGCAATGCAATGAAAAAACAATAATTTTATTTGTATGGATATGTGATACTATTTATTTCGGATATGTAAATATTTGCGTTATAGCTGAGTGATATGTGTATTTGACAATAATGTAATTTTATATAATGATTGCTCTATGTTACTAAATTGTACTGTCTCGTCATTTATTGCACATGTATATATAATATCATTGGTTGAATTTAAAGTTAATTTAAACGTATGTTGGATTCTAAGGAAACAGTTATTTCAAAACAACTGTAAAACGTCCACATATTTAATGTTGTATGTAAAAGATAAAAAAAATAATTGTTTGTTTGTTGAGAGTATTTAATAAAATGTTCAGAAAATATTATGAAACGGTAATTGTTAAATCTATACAGAGCAAAAATACTTACTCGTTAATCTGCTGTGTTGAAATGTAGTTGACAAAAATTTAAAAAGCTCTGCAGCCTCTTCAAATTTTCTGTCTTCGAAATGCAGCACAAACTTCATGGCGTCGTGTGATGGTGGAGTGGTGGAACAGTGTAAGTAAACTTGAACGAACAGAGAGCGACTCACATCTCGACCGTCGGAAGCTTGCATTTTTATACAAGTAACGGAGGTCACATTTTCTCTTCCTGCACTGAACTCAACGATTATAGCCATGTACTCTATTGAATGGGTTATTTCGGAATACGTTTCATGTAAAGAGTATAATCAAAGTTAAATATGTAATTTGGTAATTTATTATTATGAGATATATACTTCAATTAAATATATAAACAAACCAACAATTAACAGACTTTTGTATAGATATTTATATATTTATTCTTATACATATCTTCATTTCATTGTTGTATTTTCTGTTGTAGAAAAATGTCTAACATTATGGATATGCTCAATGCCAAATCCACGACCGAAATAAGACCTTCTCTGAAATGTAATGAGTTGGAGATTGATAGGAGCTATCCAGTGAAAGAGTTTAAGATGGTTGAGAACAAAAACAAGAAGTTTGGGAGCAAAAGTGTTTTGGCTGTTGTTCAAACAAAGGAGTCAGGAGACGAGATTTTTGCGGATGTATGGCTACCTAAACGGTTCTTGGGTGTACTCACAGAAGGGAAGATAAAATCCTATAATGCTTCTCCAAATTTCTCCCTAGTCTACAAGGGTGTTGGGAACAACAACGAATTTGTTATTGTATTCACTGAAAATTAAAACTTGTTGGGTATTCACTGAAATTAAAACCTGTTAGTATGCAAATGTCTGACTTGATTTTATTTCTACCTTAGTTAGTTTTGTAGTAAGCTTATAGATTATCTTTAAATTGTATACATTACAAGTTTACCCAGTATATACGTGTTTTGTTGAAAAGTTAAAAATAAGATTAAGTTTGTTAAAGCAGCTAAGTTTGAAACTAATAATAAGTAAGTAATAAAATGTTTTTAGATGTAATAAACACAGTACTGTGAAATCTGTACATGTGTTCTTAAAAAAGAAAGAACCTTTTAAATTATGAATACTACAGGTTTAAGAAGTTTTGTTGAGAAATATTATAAAAACTGAAAAGAGAATTTAACAAAACCTGCTAATGAAAATTCACAGAACTGCAAAATGTGTCTATGTTTTCCTATTACAATTGATAAAAATAAAAAAAAACTAAAGTGTATGAGGAAGTGTATCAGACTCAATTACAGGTTATATTAGTCAACAGGAAGCGTTTGAAATACAAAGGTGAACGCTCAAGGTTCGGTAGTGAATCTGGTACCAAAAAACCAGTTCCCTATATGGAATGGTTCAGAAAGTGGAGCTGTCGCGCAGGCTCGACTGATTTGCTCTTGACCTTGACACCACACCTTCTTCCGGAGGAGCCAAGCTGCACTACGGCCCGCTGGTGGAACGGTTTACCCGTCGCGCGCTCAGAGTACAAGTGTTGATGTAACCAGGTTATACTTTGGACAACACGTAGTACAGAGAGTACAAGTGTTGATGTAACCAGCCTGCCGGGGCGACATTGTGCTGTTCAGGCGATGAGAGTACAACAGTTAATGTAACCCAGTTATACTGTCGAACAGTGCTCAGGCGCTCAGAGTACAAGTGTTGAGAGTACATCAGTTGATGTAACCCAGTTATACTGTCGAACAGTGCTCAGGCGCTCAGAGTACAAGTGTTGATGTAACCAGCCTGCCGGGGCGACACCGTGCTGCTCAGCCGATGAGACTAGGCGCTCTGTGCTCAGGCGCTGAGAGTACATCAGTTGATGCAGGCGCTGAGAGTACAT
>JAGISJ010000010.1:588215-740075 GCA_023375725.1 Nephotettix cincticeps | reverse complement strand
TCGGACGAGTTCGTAAATCAGACATATCGGTAGTTTGGGGGAGGGGGTTTGTACAAAAAAATTGGAGTTTTTGTGTTTTCACATGTAATTTAAAAGAAATTATCTTTCACTATTAGAATCACCTTAAAAACCTACACAGTGTACCATATAGATGTGAGGTACAATACAAGCACGTAACGTTGAAACATGTAATAGCAAGGCAAGAAAGATCAACCAATCAGCGTTCGAGTTTCGAGATTCTTCTAGATCCTCGAACCGGGGTTATAAAAGCAGCCCTCACTTCGATTCGGCCTTCTTGCTCATTTAGCCTTCTGACATTAACGTTGTGCACCACTGTTCATTAGTTTAGTTTTTCTTATACCCCAAATTTGGGTAAGTACCTTATTTAATTTAATTCTTTAAATATTTACAAGAGAAACGATTTTTATCAAAATTAATTATTAAATAGCTATTAAAACGAAAATCTTGCCTTGCTAATTAATTTGAAAGCAGTTGAAATGCGGTTAATTGATAATTTGGAAGCTTTTAAGTAAAGTAAATGTGATAAAATTCAATTTATAACTGTGTAAATGAAATTACAATAATATTATTTGTTACAGGGTATTAATTTTTGACTTGGAAATATTCAAGAATGTTTGAGCATAATAAGTAAAAGGTTTAATTTTGAATAAAGAAGATAATTCAACCGAAAGAAATATAATAATATTTTATTTGAAATCCTTCAAAGACTTTTAATTTCTATTTTATAAAATTGTACACCAAATAAAAGGTGGTACAACAGTTAAGTTGCCCAAAGTTTTTTTCTATCCGAGATATTAAAAAATCTAAACACAGTATGTTGTATTTTGGGGCTCCAATGTTAATGTTAATCAAAATTATTATTTTACGTATCAATCTATATTTTTGGATGAAACATGATATTTAGCTTCATGTGGTTGAGATCCATGCATTTATATTTAAAAATCGTAGTTTATGTGTTTATCTTGGCAGCAAACCTGCATGTTAATCATATAGAGTTTAGGTATATTTGTGGACAGATGTTGATAAAACTTGATATAAATTGTTTACACTAGAAACACCTACTTTCAGCGTTTCTTACAGCTGCAAACCTGCATACTCTTACCCATGTTAATCTTATGGAGAGTAGGCAAATAATACTCATATTTATTGACAGATAATGATAAAACTTGCTACAAATTATTATATTATTATTTTGAAAGTTCGCTAAGTACGCAGGTCTGCTGCGACGCGGGTATTTAATTATTATGTTAAATTTTATCTCATTATTTCCTGTTTACTTATTCGGATGTGTCAACTTAACAGACGGCCAATATGGCCCATGTGTGGAATAATAATAATTCTTGTATTGTATTTTTAGGCAATGAAGCGCTTTTTCATTATTTTTATCTTTCGAAACTTATAGCGTATGCTTGATAAGTAATATACGAAACTATATATAGAATACGCCTTTATATATAGAAAGTTTTTCACGGAAGAATTCCTAGTGACTAATGTCTTTTATTTATGTACTAGTAGTAAAATAGTTTGGTGTTTGAATTTTTTCAGATACAGAAAAATGCCGAGCAAACTGGAAAAAAGAATTTAAAAAAATCCTTAAAGTGATCAAGTCTGAAGAAGAATTTTAACAAAAAATGGTTTTTAAATTTTAAAATTAAAAAGATTTTATCAATTTATTTTGTTTTAAACATCACCCTTTTTAATATCTCATAATAATGCTTGCTATTACCAAGACTATCTTCATAATTAGACTATTTTGTAATTCAGCCACAGTGGTTTCGACTGGTGAGTATGTCAAAAAAAAACTGGTAACACGCACAAGCAGTCATTGAAGCCTGATTATGTGTTCTGTACTAAGTAACATTACAATAAGCTGTTTCTGATATTCAGGTGTTTAATTTACTATTATTTCACAAGGCTGCAAATGATATAAATAAAAACAAAAAATCTTATTTTTTATTTGGATATTTAACATCGAAATTTCAATTGTTGAATTATTTCACTTTGGAACAATTTAAAGCCATATTAAATTGGAAGTGGGTTTCTAAAACTCAAAATTTCACCGATTCCGATTTAATCAAATTTCATAAAAATTTTGATTTTAGAATCCTTATTTCAAGAGGAAAAACAATTTCGGACACAGTGAAAGCCACCATTCCGAAACCTAATACACCGTCAAATGTAAGAGTAGAGTGTAGTGTATGTCTCAACCAACCAACTGACAACATTAAAATAAACACATGAGGACATGTTTTTTGTAAGGATTGTACTGTATAACCAAATGATTAAAAAACAAAAATACTTGCCCACTTTGTAGGGCTACGATACAATACTCTAAGAATTTAAACTTTGTTACATCAATGAGATAGTTACCAATTAAATCGTTGTAGAATTGAAGCTCAGACGGTGTAACATCTGTGTTTGACGAGAGTGGATGGAGTGAATGGACAGGAGGTAGTGAGGGTCGGTGTTGTGTGTGTGTGTGATGTATAGGAGGAACATAGAGGTATGTACAGAGAGTAAGTTGGTAATTGTTGGAAGAAGATATTATTTACTTACAGCAACAGTAGCAGGATCAGTACAGTCTGCGTGCGTTTTTGTTTTGACGCGCGAGGGGAAAGAGTGTGTGGGCCAATGACCTGCTCTAACGGCACGCACCTGCTGCGCTCGGGTCCCGGGGCTCAGGTGAACGAGGGTCTGTGATCCTTTTGTTAGATTAACAGTCAGACCAGGTCCCAAAAGAAGTCTAAAATTATTCAGTGGAAGAATAGAACCTAGCGGTTCTGTTTGTAAAACAGGTTCAGTTAACAGTTGAGATAGTAAACTTCATATTGGGTTTCTGTTAGTTGTGTATAATCTTATGATTCTATTCTGCATTAAAATGTTATGCTAATATATGTTTAAGGAAAATTAAACTAGTGGTTATTAAAAAAAGCATTGTTCACAAACAATTTTTCCAATTTATTCTAAACAATTTTCTTCAAAGTTACCATATGTTCCCGACTTTCTCCAATACCATCGTACTGAAGTCCATAACAGGGTAGAACATCGTACGTTTCTATTTCTTCCGGTGTAAATATTGGAAGAAACCGACAAGGGAGGAACACATGTACAATCTCATTTTTGCTAAAAAGCAAAACGATAAGTCGCAAGTCCCGAGCTGTCTGGAAGTCTGAGTTACAACACGCCTGGCCCAGATTTCCAAGTTTGGCAGTGTTGCCAAGTCGAAGCGCGCCTTTCCCCAACTGTACAATCACGACGACACCCGTTTACCTCCATTATGAAACGTGTCACTTGATCTGAAACTTTGATGAAACTTCTGTCGTAGATCTCATAAGTTAGCATGAAAATATTCTACCATTAACCTATATTGCATATTTATGTGTTTTCCAATAAAAACGTTTAAATGGTCTTAGAATAAATCTGGCCTTAATCATGATACAGTAATAAGATTTATTTAACATGTTTTAAACCATTAGTTCAGTCTAGGTATATTAATAAAATAGCCACCATCAAAAAACAAGTAAATAGTTAATATGCGTTTTCAAATTTCAGTTTATGGATCTAAATTTTCCTTATGTATATCATGTGTTTTTATATTTTATTATTAAATTATATTATTCTATTAACGAGAGAAATTAAATTTCTATTATTTGAAGCTAGAATCGAGTTTCAAGATAAAAAATCCTACCACTTATAAACAAAGTATTATTTACTTGTAAAGAACTAGCCGATTGCCTTAACCATAGAACTACCAACTGGACCATCGACTGAAGCTTCTTTGATGGAACTACTGTCTGAACTATCGACAATAGGACCACCGACAGAAGCTTCTTTCATGGAACTACCAGAACCATCGACCATCGACTGAACCAGAACAGAACTCGACAGAAGCCTTTTTCATAGAACTACCAGAACCATCGACCATCGACTGAACCAGAGCAGAACTCGACAGAAGCCTCTTTCATAGAACTACCAGAACCATCGACCATCGACCATCGACTGAACCAGAACAGAACTCGACAGAAGCCTCTTTAATCTCTTGGACGGAGGAAGAGGTAAACTTTATTTTCTCTTACTGTAACGGTCCTATTTTAAAAAAAATAAGTGACTCATTACATAATAGGTCATACCTATATGTAATGAGTCACTTATTTTTTTAAATTAAAAATTATATATTGATCAATTTATTAAAACCCTGATTGAAAAATTTCCGGCTAGTGAACAGATGAAAGTAGTAGCGAAAGTATCAACAAGAAGAAAATATCCCAAAAAAAATAAAAATCATCAAGACCAACACATGGAACTACCAGTGAAGCTTCTTACATAGAACTGGCAGAACCATTGACCATCGACCATCGACTGAAGCTTCTTGGATGGAACTGCCAGAACCATCGACCATCGACTGAAGCTTCTTTTATGGAACTACTGTCCGAAATCTCGACAGTAGGACCACCAACAGAAGCTTCTTACATGGAACAGTTACATGGAATAGGGTCTCCTTTCTACAGCCAAAACAACTTCCCTCACCATACCGTATCCTCTCTTCCGTGTGCCAGAGCAATATAAAAGGTTGGCCATGCTACCATCATTTCAGTCTCAACATGTCTTTGAGTAAAACTGACGAGAAAATTGTTCAAAACATTTTAAGATTTCTTATTCAAAGAAGCAATTTTTCTAAATTAAGTCCAAATTTGAAATTATATATTAATCAATTTATTAAAACCCTAATTAAAAAATTTCCGGAGAGTGAACAGATAAAAGTTGTAGAAAAAGTATCAAAAAAAAAGAAATATACAAAAAAAATAAGAATTATCAAGGCGAAGACAAAAAATTACCAACCGAAGCTACTTGGATGGAACAGCCATCCACTTCCGACCAGCTGCCGTCACCAGAAGCTACTTCAATCTCTTGAACGGAGGAACTTCTGTCCAAAGCTACTTGGATGGAACAGCCATCCACTTCCAACCAGCTGCCGTCACCAGAAGCTACTTCAATCTCTTGAACGGAGGAACTTCTGTCCGAAGCTACTTGGATGGAACTGCCATCCACTTCCGACCAGCTGCCGTCACCAGAAGCTACTTCAATCTCTTGAACGGAGGAACTTCTGTCCGAAGCTACTTGGATGGAACAGCCATCCACTTCCGACCAGCTACCTTCAATCTCTTGGACGGAGGAACTTCTGTCCGAAGCTACTTGGATGGAACTGCCATCCACTTCCGACCAGCTGCCGTCACCAGAAGCTACTTCAATCTCTTGAACGGAGGAACTTCTGTCCGAAGCTACTTGGATGGAACAGCCATCCACTTCCGACCAGCTGCCGTCACCAGAAGCTACTTCAATCTCTTGGACGGAGGAACTTCTGTCCGAAGCTACTTGGATGGAACTGCCATCATCAGAAGCTTCTCCAGAAGCGTCGACAGTAGGACCATCAACAGAAGCGTCCACCTTTGACCAGTCTCCTGCAACCGAAGCTACTTCAATCTCTTGGACGGAGGAAGAGGTAAGGTTTATTTTATCTGACTCTAACTGTCTTTTTTTTTAAAAAATAATTTATTTATTACATATAGGTATGACAGTTGTTGATTAAAGATGGATATGTGAATAGAGGTTTTGCATATTTGTTTTATGTATAAATGATATCTAATTACTAAACAAGACGCCAGACGCCCGAATTACGTAACTTGGCGACCCAGACAACTTTTATGATGTCAGTCCCGAGCTGTCTGGAAGTCTGAGTTACAACACGCCTGGCCGAGATTTCCAAGTTTGGCAGTGTTGCCAAGTCGAAGCGCGCCTTTCCCCAACTGTACAATCACGACGACACCCGTTTACCTCCATTATGAAACGTGTCACTTGATCTGAAACTTTGATGAAACTTCTGTCGTAGATCTCATAAGTTAGCATGAAAATATTCTACCATTAACCTATATTGCATATTTATGTGTTTTCCAATGGTCTTAGAATAAATCTGGCCTTAATCATGATACAGTAATAAGATTTATTTAACATGTTTTAAACCATTAGTTCAGTCTAGGTATATTAATAAAATAGCCACCATCAAAAAACAAGTAAATAGTTAATATGCGTTTTCAAATTTCAGTTTATGGATCTAAATTGCCTTATGTATATCATGTGTTTTTATATTTCATTATTAATTTATATTATTCTATTACCGAGAGAAATTAAATTTCTATTATTTGAATCTAGAATCGAGTTTCAAGATAAAAAATCCTACCACTTATAAACAAAGTATTATTTACTTGTAAAGAGCTAGCCGATTGCCTTAACCATAGAACTACCACTGGACCATCGACTGAAGCTTCTTTGATGGAACTACTGTCTGAACTATCGACAATAGGACCACCGACAGAAGCTTCTTTCATGGAACTACCAGAACCATCGACCATCGACTGAACCAGAACAGAACTCGACAGAAGCCTTTTTCATAGAACTACCAGAACCATCGACCATCGACTGAACCAGAGCAGAACTCGACAGAAGCCTCTTTCATAGAACTACCAGAACCATCGACCATCGACCATCGACTGAACCAGAACAGAACTCGACAGAAGCCTCTTTAATCTCTTGGACGGAGGAAGAGGTAAACTTTATTTTCTCTTACTGTAACGGTCCTATTTTAAAAAAAATAAGTGACTCATTACATAATAGGTCATACCTATATGTAATGAGTCACTTATTTTTTTTAAATTAAAAATTATATATTGATCAATTTATTAAAACCCTGATTGAAAAATTTCCGGCTAGTGAACAGATGAAAGTAGTAGCGAAAGTATCAACAAGAAGAAAATATCCCAAAAAAAAATAAAAATCATCAAGACCAACACATGGAACTACCAGTGAAGCTTCTTACATAGAACTGGCAGAACCATTGACCATCGACCATCGACTGAAGCTTCTTGGATGGAACTGCCAGAACCATCGACCATCGACTGAAGCTTCTTTTATGGAACTACTGTCCGAAATCTCGACAGTAGGACCACCAACAGAAGCTTCTTACATGGAACAGTTACATGGAATAGGGTCTCCTTTCTACAGCCAAAACAACTTCCCTCACCATACCGTATCCTCTCTTCCGTGTGCCAGAGCAATATAAAAGGTTGGCCATGCTACCATTATTTCAGTCTCAACATGTCTTTGAGTAAAACTGACGAGAAAATTGTTCAAAACATTTTAAGATTTCTTATTCAAAGAAGCAATTTTTCTAAATTAAGTCCAAATTTGAAATTATATATTAATCAATTTATTAAAACCCTAATTAAAAAATTTCCGGAGAGTGAACAGATAAAAGTTGTAGAAAAAGTATCAAAAAAAAAGAAATATACAAAAAAATAAGAATTATCAAGACGAAGACAAAAAATTACCAACCGAAGCTACTTGGAACAGGCGAAGACAAAAAATTCTGTCCAAAGCTACTTGGATGGAACAGCTACTTGTCACCAGAGCTACTCTTGAACGGAGGAACTTCTGAAGCTACTTGGATGGAACAGCCATCCACTTCCGACCAGCTGCCGTCACCAGAAGCTACTTCAATCTCTTGAACGGAGGAACTTCTGTCCGAAGCTACTTGGATGGAACAGCCATCCACTTCCGACCAGCTGCCGTCACCAGAAGCTACTTCAATCTCTTGGACGGAGGAACTTCTGTCCGAAGCTACTTGGATGGAACAGCCATCCACTTCCAACCAGCTGCCGTCACCAGAAGCTACTTCAATCTCTTGAACGGAGGAACTTCTGTCCGAAGCTACTTGGATGGAACTGCCATCCACTTCCGACCAGCTGCCGTCACCAGAAGCTACTTCAATCTCTTGAACGGAGGAACTTCTGTCCGAAGCTACTTGGATGGAACAGCCATGCACTTCCGACCAGCTGCCGTCACCAGAAGCTACTTCAATCTCTTGGACGGAGGAACTTCTGTCCGAAGCTACTTGGATGGAACAGCCATCCACTTCCAACCAGCTGCCGTCACCAGAAGCTACTTCAATCTCTTGAACGGAGGAACTTCTGTCCGAAGCTACTTGGATGGAACTGCCATCCACTTCCGACCAGCTGCCGTCACCAGAAGCTACTTCAATCTCTTGAACGGAGGAACTTCTGTCCGAAGCTACTTGGATGGAACAGCCATGCACTTCCGACCAGCTGCCGTCACCAGAAGCTACTTCAATCTCTTGGACGGAGGAACTTCTGTCCGAAGCTACTTGGATGGAACTGCCATCAACAGAAGCTTCTCCAGAAGCGTCGACAGTTGGACCATCAACAGAAGCGTCCACCTTTGACCAGTCTCCTGCAACCGAAGCTACTTCAATCTCTTGGGCGGAGGAAGAGGTAAGGTTTATTTTATCTGACTCTAACTGTCTTTTTTTTTTAAATAATTTATTTATTACATATAGGTATGACAGTTGTTGATTAAAGATGGATATGTGATTAGAGGTTTTGCCTATTTGTTTTATGTATAAATGATATCTAATTACTAAACAAGACGCCAGACGCCCGAATTACGTAACTTGGCGACCCAGACAACTTTTATGATGTCAGTCCCGAGCTGTCTGGAAGTCTGAGTTACAACACGCCTGGCCGAGATTTCCAAGTTTGGCAGTGTTGCCAAGTCGAAGCGCGCCTTTCCCCAACTGTACAATCACGACGACACCCGTTTACCTCCATTATGAAACGTGTCACTTGATCTGAAACTTTGATGAAACTTCTGTCGTAGATCTCATAAGTTAGCATGAAAATATTCTACCATTAACCTATATTGCATATTTATGTGTTTTCCAATAAAAACGTTTAAATGGTCTTAGAATAAATCTGGCCTTAATCATGATACAGTAATAAGATTTATTTAACATGTTTTAAACCATTAGTTCAGTCTAGGTATATTAATAAAATAGCCACCATCAAAAAACAAGTAAATAGTTAATATGCGTTTTCAAATTTCAGTTTATGGATCTAAATTTTCCTTATGTATATCATGTGTTTTTATATTTTATTATTAAATTATATTATTCTATTAACGAGAGAAATTAAATTTCTATTATTTGAAGCTAGAATCGAGTTTCAAGATAAAAAATCCTACCACTTATAAACAAAGTATTATTTACTTGTAAAGAACTAGCCGATTGCCTTAACCATAGAACTACCAACTGGACCATCGACTGAAGCTTCTTTGATGGAACTACTGTCTGAACTATCGACAATAGGACCACCGACAGAAGCTTCTTTCATGGAACTACCAGAACCATCGACCATCGACTGAACCAGAACAGAACTCGACAGAAGCCTTTTTCATAGAACTACCAGAACCATCGACCATCGACTGAACCAGAGCAGAACTCGACAGAAGCCTCTTTCATAGAACTACCAGAACCATCGACCATCGACCATCGACTGAACCAGAACAGAACTCGACAGAAGCCTCTTTAATCTCTTGGACGGAGGAAGAGGTAAACTTTATTTTCTCTTACTGTAACGGTCCTATTTTAAAAAAAATAAGTGACTCATTACATAATAGGTCATACCTATATGTAATGAGTCACTTATTTTTTTAAATTAAAAATTATATATTGATCAATTTATTAAAACCCTGATTGAAAAATTTCCGGCTAGTGAACAGATGAAAGTAGTAGCGAAAGTATCAACAAGAAGAAAATATCCCAAAAAAAATAAAAATCATCAAGACCAACACATGGAACTACCAGTGAAGCTTCTTACATAGAACTGGCAGAACCATTGACCATCGACCATCGACTGAAGCTTCTTGGATGGAACTGCCAGAACCATCGACCATCGACTGAAGCTTCTTTTATGGAACTACTGTCCGAAATCTCGACAGTAGGACCACCAACAGAAGCTTCTTACATGGAACAGTTACATGGAATAGGGTCTCCTTTCTACAGCCAAAACAACTTCCCTCACCATACCGTATCCTCTCTTCCGTGTGCCAGAGCAATATAAAAGGTTGGCCATGCTACCATTATTTCAGTCTCAACATGTCTTTGAGTAAAACTGACGAGAAAATTGTTCAAAACATTTTAAGATTTCTTATTCAAAGAAGCAATTTTTCTAAATTAAGTCCAAATTTGAAATTATATATTAATCAATTTATTAAAACCCTAATTAAAAAATTTCCGGAGAGTGAACAGATAAAAGTTGTAGAAAAAGTATCAAAAAAAAGAAATATACAAAAAAAATAAGAATTATCAAGGCGAAGACAAAAAATTACCAACCGAAGCTACTTGGATGGAACAGCCATCCACTTCCGACCAGCTGCCGTCACCAGAAGCTACTTCAATCTCTTGAACGGAGGAACTTCTGTCCAAAGCTACTTGGATGGAACAGCCATCCACTTCCAACCAGCTGCCGTCACCAGAAGCTACTTCAATCTCTTGAACGGAGGAACTTCTGTCCGAAGCTACTTGGATGGAACTGCCATCCACTTCCGACCAGCTGCCGTCACCAGAAGCTACTTCAATCTCTTGAACGGAGGAACTTCTGTCCGAAGCTACTTGGATGGAACAGCCATCCACTTCCGACCAGCTGCCGTCACCAGAAGCTACTTCAATCTCTTGAACGGAGGAACTTCTGTCCGAAGCTACTTGGATGGAACTGCCATCCACTTCCGACCAGCTGCCGTCACCAGAAGCTACTTCAATCTCTTGAACGGAGGAACTTCTGTCCGAAGCTACTTGGATGGAACAGCCATGCACTTCCGACCAGCTGCCGTCACCAGAAGCTACTTCAATCTCTTGGACGGAGGAACTTCTGTCCGAAGCTACTTGGATGGAACTGCCATCAACAGAAGCTTCTCCAGAAGCGTCGACAGTAGGACCATCAACAGAAGCGTCCACCTTTGACCAGTCTCCTGCAACCGAAGCTACTTCAATCTCTTGGACGGAGGAAGAGGTAAGGTTTATTTTATCTGACTCTAACTGTCCTTTTTTAAAAATAATTTATTTATTACATATAGGTATGACAGTTGTTGATTAAAGATGGATATGTGAATAGAGGTTTTGCATATTTGTTTTATGTATAAATGATATCTAATTACTAAACAAGACGCCAGACGCCCGAATTACGTAACTTGGCGACCCAGACAACTTTTATGATGTCAGTCCCGAGCTGTCTGGAAGTCTGAGTTACAACACGCCTGGCCGAGATTTCCAAGTTTGGCAGTGTTGCCAAGTCGAAGCGCGCCTTTCCCCAACTGTACAATCACGACGACACCCGTTTACCTCCATTATGAAACGTGTCACTTGATCTGAAACTTTGATGAAACTTCTGTCGTAGATCTCATAAGTTAGCATGAAAATATTCTACCATTAACCTATATTGCATATTTATGTGTTTTCCAATAAAAACGTTTAAATGGTCTTAGAATAAATCTGGCCTTAATCATGATACAGTAATAAGATTTATTTAACATGTTTTAAACCATTAGTTCAGTCTAGGTATATTAATAAAATAGCCACCATCAAAAAACAAGTAAATAGTTAATATGCGTTTTCAAATTTCAGTTTATGGATCTAAATTTTCCTTATGTATATCATGTGTTTTTATATTTTATTATTAAATTATATTATTCTATTAACGAGAGAAATTAAATTTCTATTATTTGAAGCTAGAATCGAGTTTCAAGATAAAAAATCCTACCACTTATAAACAAAGTATTATTTACTTGTAAAGAACTAGCCGATTGCCTTAACCATAGAACTACCAACTGGACCATCGACTGAAGCTTCTTTGATGGAACTACTGTCTGAACTATCGACAATAGGACCACCGACAGAAGCTTCTTTCATGGAACTACCAGAACCATCGACCATCGACTGAACCAGAACAGAACTCGACAGAAGCCTTTTTCATAGAACTACCAGAACCATCGACCATCGACTGAACCAGAGCAGAACTCGACAGAAGCCTCTTTCATAGAACTACCAGAACCATCGACTATCGACCATCGACTGAACCAGAACAGAACTCGACAGAAGACTCTTTAATCTCTTGGACGGAGGAAGAGGTAAACTTTATTTTCTCTGACTGTAACGGTCCCTTTTTAAAAAAATAAGTGACTCATTACATATAGGTCATACCTATATGTAATGAGTCACTTATTTTTTTTAAATTAAAAATTATATATTGATCAATTTATTAAAACCCTGATTGAAAAATTTCCGGCTAGTGAACAGATGAAAGTAGTAGCGAAAGTATCAACAAGAAGAAAATATCCCAAAAAAAAATAAAAATCATCAAGACCAACACATGGAACTACCAGTGAAGCTTCTTACATAGAACTGGCAGAACCATTGACCATCGACCATCGACTGAAGCTTCTTGGATGGAACTGCCAGAACCATCGACCATCGACTGAAGCTTCTTTTATGGAACTACTGTCCGAAATCTCGACAGTAGGACCACCAACAGAAGCTTCTTACATGGAACAGTTACATGGAATAGGGTCTCCTTTCTACAGCCAAAACAACTTCCCTCACCATACCGTATCCTCTCTTCCGTGTGCCAGAGCAATATAAAAGGTTGGCCGTGCTACCATCATTTCAGTCTCAACATGTCTTTGAGTAAAACTGACGAGAAAATTGTTCAAAACATTTTAAGATTTCTTATTCAAAGAAGCAATTTGTGTAAATTAAATTCAAATTTGAAATTATATATTAATCAATTTATAAAAAATCTAATAAAAAAATTTCCAGACAGTGAACGGATAAAAGTTGTAGAAAAAGTTTCAAAAAAAAGAAAATATACAAAAAAAATAAGAATTATCAAGGCGAAGGAAGCTACTTCAATCCTACTTGGATGGAGCAGCCGTCCACTTCCGACCAGCTGCCTTCAATCTCTAGGACGGAGGAACTTCTGTCCGAAGCTACTTTGATGGAGCAGCCGTACACTTCCGACCAGCTGCCTTCAATCTCTTGGACGGAGGAACTTCTGTCCGAAGCTACTTTGATGGAGCAGCCGTCCACTTCCGACCAGCTGCCTTCAATCTCTTGGACGGAGGAACTTCTGTCCGAAGCTACTTGGATGGAGCAGCCGTCCACTTCCGACCAGCTGCCGTCACCAGAAGCTACTTCAATCTCTTGAACGGAGGAACTTCTGTCCGAAGCTACTTGGATGGAACAGCCATGCACTTCCGACCAGCTGCCGTCACCAGAAGCTACTTCAATCTCTTGGACGGAGGAACTTCTGTCCGAAGCTACTTGGATGGAACAGCCATCCACTTCCGACCAGCTGCCGTCACCAGAAGCTACTTCAATCTCTTGAACGGAGGAACTTCTGTCCGAAGCTACTTGGATGGAACTGCCATCCACTTCCGACCAGCTGCCGTCACCAGAAGCTACTTCAATCTCTTGAACGGAGGAACTTCTGTCCGAAGCTACTTGGATGGAACAGCCATGCACTTCCGACCAGCTGCCGTCACCAGAAGCTACTTCAATCTCTTGGACGGAGGAACTTCTGTCCGAAGCTACTTGGATGGAACTGCCATCAACAGAAGCTTCTCCAGAAGCGTCGACAGTTGGACCATCAACAGAAGCGTCCACCTTTGACCAGTCTCCTGCAACCGAAGCTACTTCAATCTCTTGGGCGGAGGAAGAGGTAAGGTTTATTTTATCTGACTCTAACTGTCTTTTTTTTTTAAATAATTTATTTATTACATATAGGTATGACAGTTGTTGATTAAAGATGGATATGTGATTAGAGGTTTTGCCTATTTGTTTTAAGTATAAATGATATCTAATTACTAAACAAGACGCCAGACGCCCGAATTACGTAACTTGGCGACCCAGACAACTTTTATGATGTCAGTCCCGAGCTGTCTGGAAGTCTGAGTTACAACACGCCTGGCCCAGATTTCCAAGTTTGGCAGTGTTGCCAAGTCGAAGCGCGCCTTTCCCCAACTGTACAATTACGACGACACCCGTTTACCTCCATTATGAAACGTGTCACTTGATCTGAAACTTTGATGAAACTTCTGTCGTAGATCTCATAAGTTAGCATGAAAATATTCTACCATTAACCTATATTGCATATTTATGTGTTTTCCAATAAAAACGTTTAAATGGTCTTAGAATAAATCTGGCCTTAATCATGATACAGTAATAAGATTTATTTAACATGTTTTAAACCATTAGTTCAGTCTAGGTATATTAATAAAATAGCCACCATCAAAAAACAAGTAAATAGTTAATATGCGTTTTCAAATTTCAGTTTATGGATCTAAATTTTCCTTATGTATATCATGTGTTTTTATATTTTATTATTAAATTATATTATTCTATTAACGAGAGAAATTAAATTTCTATTATTTGAAGCTAGAATCGAGTTTCAAGATAAAAAATCCTACCACTTATAAACAAAGTATTATTTACTTGTAAAGAACTAGCCGATTGCCTTAACCATAGAACTACCAACTGGACCATCGACTGAAGCTTCTTTGATGGAACTACTGTCTGAACTATCGACAATAGGACCACCGACAGAAACTTCTTTCATGGAACTACCAGAACCATCGACCATCGACTGAACCAGAACAGAACTCGACAGAAGCCTTTTTCATAGAACTACCAGAACCATCGACCATCGACTGAACCAGAGCAGAACTCGACAGAAGCCTCTTTCATAGAACTACCAGAACCATCGACCATCGACCATCGACTGAACCAGAACAGAACTCGACAGAAGCCTCTTTAATCTCTTGGACGGAGGAAGAGGTAAACTTTATTTTCTCTTACTGTAACGGTCCTATTTTAAAAAAAATAAGTGACTCATTACATAATAGGTCATACCTATATGTAATGAGTCACTTATTTTTTTAAATTAAAAATTATATATTGATCAATTTATTAAAACCCTGATTGAAAAATTTCCGGCTAGTGAACAGATGAAAGTAGTAGCGAAAGTATCAACAAGAGGAAAATATTCCAAAAAAAATAAAAATCATCAAGACCAACACATGGAACTACCAGTGAAGCTTCTTACATAGAACTGGCAGAACCATCCATCGACCATCGACTGAACCTTCTTGGATGGAACTGCCAGAACCATCGACCATCGACTGAAGCTTCTTTTATGGAACTACTGTCCGAAATCTCGACAGTAGGACCACCAACAGAAGCTTCTTACATGGAACAGTTACATGGAATAGGGTCTCCTTTCTACAGCCAAAACAACTTCCCTCACCATACCGTATCCTCTCTTCCGTGTGCCAGAGCAATATAAAAGGTTGGCCATGCTACCATCATTTCAGTCTCAACATGTCTTTGAGTAAAACCGATAAGAAAATTATTCAAAACATTTTAAGATTTCTTATTCAAAGAAGCAATTTTTCTAAATTAAATTCAAATTTGAAATTATATATTAATCAATTTATTAAAACCCTAATAAAAAAATTTCCAGACAGTGAACGGATAAAAGTTGTAGAAAAAGTATTCAACAAAAAAGAAAGCTACTTGGATGGAACAGAATCCCCTTCACCAGCTGCCGGTCACCAGAAACTTTCAATCTCTTGAACGGAGGAACTCCTGTCCGAAGCTACTTGGATGGAACAGCCATCCACTTCCGACCAGCTGCCGTCACCAGAAGCTACTTCAATCTCTTGAACGGAGGAACTTCTGTCCGAAGCTACTTGGATGGAACAGCCATCCACTTCCGACCAGCTGCCGTCACCAGAAGCTACTTCAATCTCTTGAACGGAGGAACTTCTGTCAAGCTACTTGGATGGAACAGCCATCCACTTCCAACCAGCTGCCGTCACCAGAAGCTACTTCAATCTCTTGAACGGAGGAACTTCTGTCCGAAGCTACTTGGATGGAACTGCCATCCACTTCCGACCAGCTGCCGTCACCAGAAGCTACTTCAATCTCTTGAACGGAGGAACTTCTGTCCGAAGCTACTTGGATGGAACAGCCATCCACTTCCAACCAGCTGCCGTCACCAGAAGCTACTTCAATCTCTTGAACGGAGGAACTTCTGTCCGAAGCTACTTGGATGGAACTGCCATCCACTTCCGACCAGCTGCCGTCACCAGAAGCTACTTCAATCTCTTGAACGGAGGAACTTCTGTCCGAAGCTACTTGGATGGAACAGCCATGCACTTCCGACCAGCTGCCGTCACCAGAAGCTACTTCAATCTCTTGGACGGAGGAACTTCTGTCCGAAGCTACTTGGATGGAACTGCCATCAACAGAAGCTTCTCCAGAAGCGTCGACAGTAGGACCATCAACAGAAGCGTCCACCTTTGACCAGTCTCCTGCAACCGAAGCTACTTCAATCTCTTGGACGGAGGAAGAGGTAAGGTTTATTTTATCTGACTCTAACTGTCTTTTTTTTAAAAAATAATTTATTTATTACATATAGGTATGACAGTTGTTGATTAAAGATGGATATGTGAATAGAGGTTTTGCATATTTGTTTTATGTATAAATGATATCTAATTACTAAACAAGACGCCAGACGCCCGAATTACGTAACTTGGCGACCCAGACAACTTTTATGATGTCAGTCCCGAGCTGTCTGGAAGTCTGAGTTACAACACGCCTGGCCGAGATTTCCAAGTTTGGCAGTGTTGCCAAGTCGAAGCGCGCCTTTCCCCAACTGTACAATCACGACGACACCCGTTTACCTCCATTATGAAACGTGTCACTTGATCTGAAACTTTGATGAAACTTCTGTCGTAGATCTCATAAGTTAGCATGAAAATATTCTACCATTAACCTATATTGCATATTTATGTGTTTTCCAATAAAAACGTTTAAATGGTCTTAGAATAAATCTGGCCTTAATCATGATACAGTAATAAGATTTATTTAACATGTTTTAAACCATTAGTTCAGTCTAGGTATATTAATAAAATAGCCACCATCAAAAAACAAGTAAATAGTTAATATGCGTTTTCAAATTTCAGTTTATGGATCTAAATTTTTCTTATGTATATCATGTGTTTTTATATTTTATTATTAAATTATATTATTCTATTAACGAGAGAAATTAAATTTCTATTATTTGAAGCTAGAATCGAGTTTCAAGATAAAAATCCTACCACTTATAAACAAAGTATTATTTACTTGTAAAGAACTAGCCGATTGCCTTAACCATAGAACTACCAACTGGACCATCGACTGAAGCTTCTTTGATGGAACTACTGTCTGAACTATCGACAATAGGACCACCGACAGAAACTTCTTTCATGGAACTACCAGAACCATCGACCATCGACTGAACCAGAACAGAACTCGACAGAAGCCTTTTTCATAGAACTACCAGAACCATCGACCATCGACTGAACCAGAGCAGAACTCGACAGAAGCCTCTTTCATAGAACTACCAGAACCATCGACCATCGACCATCGACTGAACCAGAACAGAACTCGACAGAAGCCTCTTTAATCTCTTGGACGGAGGAAGAGGTAAACTTTATTTTCTCTTACTGTAACGGTCCTATTTTAAAAAAAATAAGTGACTCATTACATAATAGGTCATACCTATATGTAATGAGTCACTTATTTTTTTAAATTAAAAATTATATATTGATCAATTTATTAAAACCCTGATTGAAAAATTTCCGGCTAGTGAACAGATGAAAGTAGTAGCGAAAGTATCAACAAGAAGAAAATATTCCAAAAAAAATAAAAATCATCAAGACCAACACATGGAACTACCAGCAGAAGCTTCTTACATAGAACTGGCAGAACCATTGACCATCGACCATCGACTGAAGCTTTCTTGGATGGAACTGCCAGAACCATCGACCATCGACTGAAGCTTCTTTTATGGAACTACTGTCCGAAATCTCGACAGTAGGACCACCAACAGAAGCTTCTTACATGGAACAGTTACATGGAATAGGGTCTCCTTTCTACAGCCAAAACAACTTCCCTCACCATACCGTATCCTCTCTTCCGTGTGCCAGAGCAATATAAAAGGTTGGCCATGCTACCATCATTTCAGTCTCAACATGTCTTTGAGTAAAACTGACGAGAAAATTGTTCAAAACATTTTAAGATTTCTTATTCAAAGAAGCAATTTTTCTAAATTAAGTCCAAATTTGAAATTATATATTAATCAATTTATTAAAACCCTAATTAAAAAATTTCCGGAGAGTGAACAGATAAAAGTTGTAGAAAAAGTATCAAAAAAAAAGAAATATACAAAAAAAATAAGAATTATCAAGGCGAAGACAAAAAATTACCAACCGAAGCTACTTGGATGGAACAGCCATCCACTTCCGAATACTTGGATGGAGCAGCCGTCCACTTCCAACCAGCTGCCGTCACCAGAAGCTACTTCAATCTCTAGGATGGAGGAACTTCTGTCCAAAGCTACTTGGATGGAACTGCCATCCACTTCCGACCAGCTGCCGTCACCAGAAGCTACTTCAATCTCTTGAACGGAGGAACTTCTGTCCGAAGCTACTTGGATGGAACAGCCATCCACTTCCGACCAGCTGCCGTCACCAGAAGCTACTTCAATCTCTTGGACGGAGGAACTTCTGTCCGAAGCTACTTGGATGGAACAGCCATCCACTTCCAACCAGCTGCCGTCACCAGAAGCTACTTCAATCTCTTGAACGGAGGAACTTCTGTCCGAAGCTACTTGGATGGAACTGCCATCCACTTCCGACCAGCTGCCGTCACCAGAAGCTACTTCAATCTCTTGAACGGAGGAACTTCTGTCCGAAGCTACTTGGATGGAACAGCCATGCACTTCCGACCAGCTGCCGTCACCAGAAGCTACTTCAATCTCTTGGACGGAGGAACTTCTGTCCGAAGCTACTTGGATGGAACAGCCATCCACTTCCAACCAGCTGCCGTCACCAGAAGCTACTTCAATCTCTTGAACGGAGGAACTTCTGTCCGAAGCTACTTGGATGGAACTGCCATCCACTTCCGACCAGCTGCCGTCACCAGAAGCTACTTCAATCTCTTGAACGGAGGAACTTCTGTCCGAAGCTACTTGGATGGAACAGCCATGCACTTCCGACCAGCTGCCGTCACCAGAAGCTACTTCAATCTCTTGGACGGAGGAACTTCTGTCCGAAGCTACTTGGATGGAACTGCCATCAACAGAAGCTTCTCCAGAAGCGTCGACAGTTGGACCATCAACAGAAGCGTCCACCTTTGACCAGTCTCCTGCAACCGAAGCTACTTCAATCTCTTGGGCGGAGGAAGAGGTAAGGTTTATTTTATCTGACTCTAACTGTCTTTTTTTTTAAATAATTTATTTATTACATATAGGTATGACAGTTGTTGATTAAAGATGGATATGTGATTAGAGGTTTTGCCTATTTGTTTTAAGTATAAATGATATCTAATTACTAAACAAGACGCCAGACGCCCGAATTACGTAACTTGGCGACCCAGACAACTTTTATGATGTCAGTCCCGAGCTGTCTGGAAGTCTGAGTTACAACACGCCTGGCCCAGATTTCCAAGTTTGGCAGTGTTGCCAAGTCGAAGCGCGCCTTTCCCCAACTGTACAATTACGACGACACCCGTTTACCTCCATTATGAAACGTGTCACTTGATCTGAAACTTTGATGAAACTTCTGTCGTAGATCTCATAAGTTAGCATGAAAATATTCTACCATTAACCTATATTGCATATTTATGTGTTTTCCAATAAAAACGTTTAAATGGTCTTAGAATAAATCTGGCCTTAATCATGATACAGTAATAAGATTTATTTAACATGTTTTAAACCATTAGTTCAGTCTAGGTATATTAATAAAATAGCCACCATCAAAAAACAAGTAAATAGTTAATATGCGTTTTCAAATTTCAGTTTATGGATCTAAATTTTCCTTATGTATATCATGTGTTTTTATATTTTATTATTAAATTATATTATTCTATTAACGAGAGAAATTAAATTTCTATTATTTGAAGCTAGAATCGAGTTTCAAGATAAAAAATCCTACCACTTATAAACAAAGTATTATTTACTTGTAAAGAACTAGCCGATTGCCTTAACCATAGAACTACCAACTGGACCATCGACTGAAGCTTCTTTGATGGAACTACTGTCTGAACTATCGACAATAGGACCACCGACAGAAGCTTCTTTCATGGAACTACCAGAACCATCGACCATCGACTGAACCAGAACAGAACTCGACAGAAGCCTTTTTCATAGAACTACCAGAACCATCGACCATCGACTGAACCAGAGCAGAACTCGACAGAAGCCTCTTTCATAGAACTACCAGAACCATCGACTATCGACCATCGACTGAACCAGAACAGAACTCGACAGAAGACTCTTTAATCTCTTGGACGGAGGAAGAGGTAAACTTTATTTTCTCTGACTGTAACGGTCCTTTTTTAAAAAAATAAGTGACTCATTACATATAGGTCATACCTATATGTAATGAGTCACTTATTTTTTTAAATTAAAAATTATATATTGATCAATTTATTAAAACCCTGATTGAAAAATTTCCGGCTAGTGAACAGATGAAAGTAGTAGCGAAAGTATCAACAAGAAGAAAATATTCCAAAAAAAATAAAAATCATCAAGACCAACACATGGAACTACCAGCAGAAGCTTCTTACATAGAACTGGCAGAACCATCGACCATCGACTGAACCTTCTTGGATGGAACTGCCAGAACCATCGACCATCGACTGAAGCTTCTTTTATGGAACTACTGTCCGAAATCTCGACAGTAGGACCATCAACAGAAGCTTCTTACATGGAACAGTTACATGGAATAGGGTCTCCTTTCTACAGCTAAAACAACTTCTCATTTTTGCTAAAAAGGAAAACGGCGATAATGGCCTCATTCCCCCCTTTTCGCCAAACATTTGCCTTTTAATCTCTACTCTTTTAAAATGTAGCACCGGGTAGACTTTTCCTTTTTCAAGCTTGCTCAATTTGATCGTTAGTGTCACGTTGGCTGAACTTAATTTGTTAAACTCAAGGGATGACTTGCTAGTCGTTGGTGTGTTTGAAGTCGATATTCTAAAACAAAAACAAACAAAATTATTATTTTAAATGTATAGTAAAATAAATATTGCTAGTGTATAAAAAACAAGTTTCTCTCTCTCTCTCTTGTGTTAGTCCCTATACCTCTTTCTTTCTTTCTCTCTCTCTCTCTCTCTCTCAATCCTAGAAGAGGAAGAGTCAGCGTCTTAATCTTTTTTTATGTGTCCACTTCTTTTGCTACGCTAGATATGTAAAACGGAAGAATTTGAGTTTGTTAGTTGGATCAACATGAACGTGACACTTTTGTTTTTAACCACGATATAGAATCAGTTTTCGTTTTAGTCGTTCAGCAGAGGAAGCGACTGGGAGATTTTCTCTTTTTGGGTAAGTGTTTAAGTTCTTTGATAAAATAAATTTAACTATATTTACAGCAATTATTATTTCTTTGATAAATTTTAAAAAGCGTAAATGTCATATCTTTAAATTAATCACTAATCTTAAATTTAATATTTTTTAATTTCTTTTGAATTATAACAATATTAATTAATATTCAATATATTCATACATGATAAACTTTTACAATTATAATTTACACTCGAAAAAAGAGAAAATATTATTTGTTTTATACATTTAAACATTTATGTGTATCGTACCTAAATTGCTGTTTAAAACACAAGTTTTAAGAAACCATAATAACTACCGTACCCTACCACTCAATCCCTTTCGCTTCGTCGGAGGAACAAAAACCTATTACTATCCGCCGACCCCTGTAAATAATTACAGCCAGCAGCCAGACACCACCACCCTTACCACAGGTTCTATCTCTGTCACCGCTTCTGAAAATTTACAACCGTTCCGAAACTACGATACAAGCCTGACAGCCTTCGAGTCTAGCCTAATAATTAAACATAGATTTATTCTTTCCGACACGTTGTACGTGTTAATTGGACTACAAGAATGTGACCCGTGTACATTTTCACTTGTAACGAACATTGTGGACCGAAAATGGTGGATGAAAATTAAATTAACTCCTGAATGTCTTGGGACAATAAGTTATTTCCGTAAGAGAATCGATGACTATAATAAAACTCCTCAAGAATTTTATCCGCTGTATACTGAATACATGAAAATTACGTCCAACAACAACTATGAACCTATACTTAGTTTAATTCGTCATCGAAATCAATTAGCCCAGCAATGGACAATTGGAGAAGAAGAAGGAAACGATAATGCTTGCTGGTTGGAAGAGCATGCAGTTCCTGCAATATCAATGCCAAAATTGGAGTGGGAAAAGTTTTGTCTTTTCTCTGAATCCATAAGCGAGTATCGTCTGTTATATATTAGAAGTAAATCACCGGCTGAGAAACTATTTGAAAAATACGTGGACTTGTTCAAAACGCGATACCGGACAATAGCGATCGTGGCCAACTCCCAACAGGCAAACGAGCATGTACGTGTACGAGACAGTATTAATAACAACCTTCCAGAGGAGATTGTAAAACATCACTGCTCCATGCTTCAAAAAAGTCCAGACTTCCAGAGACGTGTTCTCACTGTTCGGTCAGTCGCTGGATGCTGAATTGAGAATACGTTTTCACAAGAGAATAACTGCCGAAGTGATAAACGAACTGTGTAGAGAATTTCAGTGGTTAAAAATTGAGTAAATATACTCTTAATGTGTGTTTATGTTTTTTTTTCTTTCTTATAAGTACTTATTTTTTCCTTTCACTTTAATGCAACTTTAAGAAAAGTTTTGTAAATAATTTAAACAACGTGTTTTTACTAATGTTTAGGTAACGAGCAAGCTTGAAAAAGGAAAGGTCTACCCGGTGCTACATTTTAAAAGAGTGAAGATTTAAAGGCAAATGTTTGGCGAAAAGGGGGAAATGAGGCCATTATCGCAGTTTTGCTTTTTAGCAAAAATGAGATTGTACATGTGTTCCTTCCATAATGACATAATGATTTCATATTTCCTTACGCTTAACTTATATATATTTGGCATATTTTACAAAATTCAAAAAGTTTTAGTTTCAGTTTTTTTCTAAACTGTTCGCGGTTTTAGTTTGATGGACCAGTCTATATGTATGTATGCGAGGCGGGGACGTGTTAAAAGTATTATAACTGGGTTACATCAACTGATGTACTCTCAGCGCCTGAGCACTGATCGACAGTATAACTGGGTTACATCAACTGATGTACTCTCAGCGCCTGAGCACTGATCGACAGTATAACTGGGTTACATTAACTGTTGTACTCTCAGCGCCTGAGCACTGTTCGACAGTATAACTGGGTTACATCAACTGATGTACTCTCAGCGCCTGAGCACTGATCGACAGTATTACTGGGTTACATCAACTGTTGTACTCTCAGCGCCTGAGCACTGATCGACAGTATTACTGGGTTACATCAACTGATGTACTCTCAGCGCCTGAGCACTGATCGACAGTATTACTGGGTTACATCAACTGTTGTACTCTCAGCGCCTGAGCACTGATCGACAGTATTACTGGGTTACATCAACTGATGTACTCTCAGCGCCTGAGCACTGATCGACAGTATTACTGGGTTACATCAACTGATGTACTCCCAGCGCCTGAGCACTGATCGACAGTATTACTGGGTTACATCAACTGATGTACTCTCAGCGCCTGAGCACTGATCGACAGTATAACTGGGTTACATCAACTGTTGTACTCTCAGCGCCTGAGCACTGATCGACAGTATAACTGGGTTACATCAACTGATGTACTCTCAGCGCCTGAGCACTGATCGACAGTATTACTGGGTTACATCAACTGATGTACTCTCAGCGCCTGAGCACTGATCGACAGTATTACTGGGTTACATCAACTGTTGTACTCTCAGCGCCTGAGCACTGATCGACAGTATAACTGGGTTACATCAACTGATGTACTCTCAGCGCCTGAGCACTGATCGACAGTATAACTGGGTTACATTAACTGTTGTACTCTCAGCGCCTGAGCACTGTTCGACAGTATAACTGGGTTACATTAACTGTTGTACTCTCAGCGCCTGAGCACTGTTTGACAATGTCACCCCGGCGAGTATAGGCTGGTTACATCAACACTTGTACTCTGAGCGCGCGACGGGTAAACCGTTCACCAGCGGGCAGTAGTGCAGCTTGGCTCCGGAAGAAGGTGTGGTGTCAAGGTCAAGAGCAAATCAGTCGAGCCTTCCCGACTGGCTCATACACATCAACAGTACTGCGTTTATTAAATCTATAAACATTTTATCACTTACTTACTTATTATTAGTTTCAAACTTAGCTGCAACAAAGAATTATTTCATCATAATCTTATTTTTAGGGTTTTAAGAAAATTTCCTCCTCAGTTCATATAGTACTTTTCAACAAAACATGTATGTACTGGGTAAACTTGTAATGTAGACAATTTAAGAGGTATTTTCGCTAGTCCATAAGTTTACTACAAAACTAACTAAGGTAGAAATAAAATCAAGTCAGTCATTTGCATACTAACAGGTTTTAATTTTCAGTGAATACAATAACAAATTCGTTGTTGTTCCCAATACCCTTGTAGACTAGGGAGAAATTTGGAGAAGCATTATAGGATTTTATTTTCCCTTCTGTAAGTACAGCTAAGAACCGTATAGGTAGCCACACATCCGCAAACTTCTCATCTCCTGACTCCTTTGTTTGAATAACCGCCAAAACACTTTTGCTTCCAAACTTCTTGTTTTTGTTCTCGACCATCTTAAACTCTTTCACGGGATAGCTCGTATCAATCTCCAACTCATTACATTTCAGAGAAGGTCTTATTTCGGTCGTGGATTTGGAGTAGTATCAAAGTACAGACTTTGGGTATAACGTTACTTTTAATTAGGTGTAATTGACCTAGGACGTGACGTTACAAGCGCATAGGCCTATGACGTCAGACCCTGACCTACCGCACTGTGACGTCACGCGTTTGCAGAGATTAAACTAGGCCAAGGACAATCTAAAATATTTTTTTTAAATATAAACCGTTGTAGTACAATCTATAATATAACATAATGGATGTATAACCGGGCAACATGCGTCAAAGGTGTCAGACTACGCGCGCCAACGCGCGATCCGATATTCTGCACAACAAAGCTTCAAAAATCAAATAACTGTTCCAATTGTTTTTCAAATTGTGTGGTAAAATAGTTTGTTGAAGAAATAATATTACTCTGTAACGGTAATTCTGTTTCTGTTTCAGAATTATTTGTTGTATCAAAAACCGTACTTTGATATTGGTCATTAGTGGAAGATATAACATTCACTTGGATTAACCTCATTTCACGGTCCATAGATAGATGTGTTCTTTACCAAAGGCTTGTGTTGAATGACAAGTATTGTAAAGATCCAATCTTTTATACCTTATAAACGTAAAAAACAACTAAAATGAACAAAAATTATCGAATACAATTTTCTTTACAGAGAGATTTATAAATAGCTATTGCATGTTTAACTAAAAGACTTAACTTAACTTTAGACTGAAAGAATAAGTTTGGCTTAGAACTTAGCGTTCGTTTAGTTATTTAATAAATAAATAAATAACTAACTAATAAATAACTAACTAAATAATTAACTATAAATTTTAGTTGGAGATAAAAACAAGATTATTGAAAAAAGCTTTTGCTTGTAATGATAAATATTTATAAAAACATAATACTACGTACAATACTCGTTTAGAAATTATAAAATATAATTTACTTTATAGAGATTCGTATATATCTTCGTATATATCGTAAAAGCCAAAACAACTTAATTTCGCCCGGCAAGCACCGCTGATTTCACGCCCAACCTCCAGGGTCGAGGCCGTCTAGACCAGTTATTTAACTAAGTACCAGATTATACAGTCTACACTCTCGCGATTGTGTTTGTTTATTCGTTTGTTTAATATATATATATATATAAGGCTTGTGTTGAATGACAAGTATTGTAAAAGATCCAATCTTTTATACCTTATAAACGTAAAAAAACAAATAAAATGAACAAAAATTATCGAATACAATTTTCTTCACAGAGAGATTTATAAATAGCTACCGCATGTGTAACTAAAAGACTTAACTTAACTTTAGACTGAAAGAATAAGTCTGGCTTAAAATACCTCGTGTTTGTTGTCTGTTGAGGTGTGGAAGAGAAGTGGTGAGCTGAAACGTCTTGGTGAGCTTTGCTGGTTGATCGAGGTCGGTTACATAAATGACCACGCCTCGAAACATGTAAAACTGGTTTTAGAAGTCGATTATGAAAAAGCCGAAGTGGTGTGCCAAAAAGCTTGCGTGGGAAAGGTCGAGTCGAACCCGAGCAAGGTAATTAACTGTCAGGGTAAACTGATTTGTTGACTTCTTTTGCCAACACAGTGCTCTCAAGATAATTACATCATGTACTGGTTTAAGCAACCTTGGTGAATTGTAACGCGGTGGGTAAAAGTATATAAACTGAACATAACACATGCCGGCCATCATTTTGCATCATGAGTTCTTCTCTAAGAATACGCTTAACAAGCTTACTCACTTCCTCGGAAGATTTAGAAAGCTTTGTTGCATTTTTTGAAGAATCCGTGAATGCTGGGAACCGGGGGTGGTTAAGACTAACCATGACTCCTTTAACGAGTCATTGTGAGGGACCCGAGGATCCCCCTGTTATTTTAACATTTAAGAACGAAAACGAAATCAATTGGGAATTTATTAAAAGAGTATTGACGCACGCGTTTGATGCGACATTCGTAATCACATGCGATGCAGAACTCTACGTATAAAATTTCCATTTGACTATACCCCCCTTAGACCACCTCGCTTTCTCTCCATAGGATATGAGGATAGCCTTCGGGATAGCCCGAAGGCTATCCTCATAAGACAGCGTCGCCGCCGCCGCCGAGCTACTGCCCAACTAATTTTTCACGAATGTCAATTTGTAAAACATCAATTGTATTACAAAAGCACTGTTAATAGTGTTTTATAGCTAACTAGCAGTAAGCCCGTCTTTTGTACGGGTTTCAGTTTGAAAAAGAAAGATTATCATAACAAAATATAAACCTGAAATTCTAAAGAAATCGATAGAAAGAAAATAAATCAATACCCAGCTTTATTATTTATAATTTCTTTGCAATGATGGAGTGGGGTACAACAGATGAAATGGAGGAGTGCCAACCGTTTTTTCCAGTCTGAATTTGGAAGAGCTTCAGTCATGAACACTGCACGATCGGTTTACTGTTGTAATTCAAAGTGTTTTAACATAATGAACATTGACCATGTTGATGGAAGAGCTTGTACGAAATGCAACAATTTTTCGTATTGTATATGTAAATGTAAAACGTATCAAAAGAACAAAAATCTAAATATTATACAAAAAGTTAAACGACAACTTGGAATCCCTTTTTAAATTCGTTTAAAGTGGTGTGGGAGAAAATGAGCGATGGCCCAGATTTTGGGTGGTGGGGGATATTCCAGCTAAGGTATCTACCCACCATCGCTTGTCATTCGGCTTTCAATATTCGCAGGAGTAACATCAGTGTAAGAAAAAAGGGTTGATATAATGATCAGAATGATTGTTACTTGTTATAAAGGTGATGTTGTACAATCTACAAATTACTATGATTTTGAAAAATTGCCATCTTGGAAATGGGATTTATTTGTGGATTTAGAAAAGTACGATAGAGTCGATCTTTCTTTTAGAAAACCGTATTCTCGATATCAAACGCAAGAGGAAGATAAGGATTCTGGTAGTGACGAAGACGAAGAAGATGATGATGAAGAGGATGTACAATCGGAAGATCAAGTAGTACAATCGTCAGAAAATTCCGATTCGAAGCCGAATGTTGAGGTATTAAAAAAGTATATGTACAAGGGTCCTGTGCGTCGCTCTTTCACTCACGTTTGCGACAACGTTCGATAAACATCATTATGAGTTTGAAGGTAAAGAATATCACTTACGATGAAATACGAATTTCAAATAGCATACTATTGGATGACCTCTACGATGATTTAAAACAGGTATTAAATAACGGATTTTCGGTTATCGTTAAACTGTCCGCTTCGAAAACTGATTGTTTGAATTGTCAACTTAAAGAAGACAACATTCCTAAAATGAAGAGGAAATTGAATTTGGACCCTGGATTGGATTTTTACAATTGTTCACCATACGCTCCACCCGCTACGCAGTCTACACACGGCGATTCTGATTGTCTATTGTAAGGAACAAATATTGTACATTATAATGTTGTTTGTAATATATAAATAAATTTAAAAAAATAAAAAAATATCTTGCACCAAACGTTCACTGCTTTTGGTGTAAGATATTTTTTTTAAATGTTTTTACATGACCTTGGCCTAGTTTAATCTCTGCAAACGCGTGACGTCACAGTGCGGTAGGTCAGGGTCTGACGTCATAGGTCTATGCGCTTGTAACGTCACGTCCTAGGTCAATTACACCTAATTAAAAGTACCGTTATACCCAAAGTCTGTACTTTGATACTACTGCAAAATTAAATAATAACCTCCAGTTTAAAAAAAATCAGCTTTAAAACCGCAAATAGTTAAAGCTAGTTTTTTATTATTTCAAGTTTACAAGAAAACCCCGAAATGCTTAACCAATAGACTAAATTATTTGTTTCAAATAAGTCTTCAATCAATTTTGATCTTTAATGTGTCTGTTTCAGTGTTACCGTCTGAAGAAGAGGACACATTCGTGATAAAAGAAAAAAGAAAATCAGACGCTTCCCATTCGCTGGACAATCCTCAGCCATCCACATCGAAATCATGTCCTACCCATCGTACCCGACCTCATCCATATAAACCCACTGCAAGAATAACCCCCAATAGACGGTATCCCACCGCAGTTCTCATCCATCGTACACCGCCTGTAATTAACGATGTCCCTCTTACTCCTGCATCCCCGTCAGACGAAGTAGTGGACCTTACCTATTCACCTCCACCATCTCCTCGTATGACTCCCCCTGACCTACACTCCCCTCCCATCCCGTCGTCATCCCCTACAGTCCCACCTCACAACCCGCCGTCACACACCGCAGCATCGAACCCTTCTACCCCTGAAAACATAGCTCCAACATACCCCGACATACGCTCCCTTCTCATCCCATTGTCACCTCCCACTGGATTAACCCTCAGCCCATCGTCATCCCCCTCACCACTAAACCCTCCTACCCCAGAAAACCCATTTTCACCGTTAATCAACCTTACTTTTAATCCTCCATCCCCCCCCCAGATAATCTATTCGCCAACCTCATCGAAGCCAGAGAATGGGTATAGGTTTATTAAAAAAAATAATAAAACATATTAAACACTTACTATTCGTCTTATTACACCTGACCAAAAATATCAATACGTAATATGTTAGATAATGGATATGTCTAAAGGGGTTTTTTACTTCATCTAATCAGCTGTTATTATTCTTTAATACTAAAAATACAATAGCTCTGGTAATTTATATGGAATCCTGTTACATATTTTCCATCTTAAAAATTACCAACATCACCTCCACCAAAGCTAACGGACATAACTACATTGAATACCAAATAATAGTTATAATATCAACAAGAATAATTTAAGACATACTTACATTAAAAGCAGGATAGCTAACAAGTGAGCAAGATGGTCACGTAGAAGAAAACTGATCACAATGAAGTACTAGTGTATATATATAGAAAGACAACAAACCTCCAAGAATAGTCTTATTCTTGGATAGCAGTCAAACTGGTTTCTATTCATATTATCAAGGTAAACCTCTCTAGGGTACAATTATGAGATTATTGACCTTATGAAAGATCCACACAGGACATTAACCTCGTGAAAGGTCCTTATTAGGTTAACAACCTCCTAGAAGATCAATATACAATTATTAAGTCAGTAACCTTTCGTAAAACGAGAAAGTTGAGGCATTAACCTCTTAGAACGTTTAAAAAACAGTTTATTAACCTCTTGAAAGGTTAAAGTTCAACTTTAGGGTTGATAACCTTATAGAAGGTCAATGTTTCACAAACAGAACATTAACCTTTAAATGAAAAAGTTGTACTGATCATATCCTGGAATAACCGGTTACTCTGAAGGCTATTTCCCCCTCTGCTTAAAACTCTACGGACATATAAGCAAGCAATCACTCTACAGCAGCACTTCCATCTCCATCCTTCGAACCTCATCAACCTTTCTGCTGAGTAACCTTCGACGTCTTGTACCACTCTACTGCACCACCTCTGCTGACTACATCTCTACCTGATGGAAGAAGAGGAAGAATCTCGGAGACGAGCCTTACGGCTACAGACTCCTTACACGGCGCCTTCAGGTCCACCTGCATACAAATGTATATCCTGCAGCCAGAGTTTTGTCTCATCTCTATCATTGGATTTTCATCGGTGTCGAAATAGACAACAACTCTTCAGACTCACAACCAGAGGCGGGATCTGATCAACTGCAGAGGGACCTTGTGACATCTCCTGTTGACCTTTCATCTACAACCACACGATCAAAACCTTTACAAGAGACAGAAACATCTTCACTACTAGGGTATTCAACAACAAAATCTGCTAGACAACAATCATTGACAGCACCGGTAGTGGTAACATCAAACATAGAAGATGATCTGTATATAAGTGATTCTACATCAGCTGAGAGTGAAACGTTTGAAACCCACTCCGCTGACACCCATCATCTGGTAAACATGCTTTCTTTGTCTGAATGTACTCTTGCTGGCTATGCCAAAACCTATAAAATAACACCAAAAACCTCTGAAACCATGTTGACGGGTTTTTAAACGAGTCAATTCCGATTATTGAAGATACACAACGAAATGAACTCCTTGGAGTACATGCAGTAAAATACACCCTGTGGTTGGAAGGAAACTACATCAATCCCACTCAAGAAACGACGAGGAAAGAACTTCAAGACTTCATCCGTCACGGTGTTCCAGTCAACACCACCTGAAGACATCAGGAAACAACTTCTCGATGGAACTCGAAAACTACAAAGTGAAATGGAGGAACACGAGGGGCGAGGGAGCGGATGGATGTTTCATTCACTTCTACATCTTCAACTACGGTTAAGCAAATGCTTGATTTATCAAACAGCTGCTCAAAGGTACGTAAAATTACCTAAGTTAATATCAAAGAGAAGAGCATGCATAAATGTATGCAACGATGATGTATACTGTTTTAAACATTCTATACTATCAAAGTTTTATACTGGAAATAGATTAGAAATTAAAACTGAGGAGGAAGAAACACATGTACAATTTTATTTTTGATGAAAAGCAAAACGGCTATAATGGCCTCATCCCCCCCTTTTAGCCAAATATTTGCCTTTTGATTTGTACTCTTTTGAAATGGAGCACCAGGTACACTTTTCCTTTTTCAAGCTTGGTTAACTTTATTGTCAGTGTCACGTTGGCTGAACTCAATTTATTAAATTCTTCCTCAAGTGATGCTTGTTGTTGGTGTGTTCGATGAAGTCGCCATTCTAAAACAAAAACAAGCAAATATACCAGAGAGAAAGAGACCTCGTAATGGAGTACGAGGAGAAAAACTGTAAGTTTTGATTTTTTTGTTGAAAATTTGGCAGGAAACAAAATTGAAGTATATAGGCAGGGAGTCTTTGATTCCAGTAGAGACCCATGGTGGGGATCGCACTGGTGATGTTTAAAAAAGCAAAACTGATTCTGTCATTAATTTTATCAAACGTTCAGATGAACGTGTAGATTTAAATCGTTTAAATGAATATTTTTGTGGTGTAAATAATCATATAGATATTAATTTAACTCACCATTATACAAATTTAAGGAATAATTATGGTTAAGAAGATGTACCATTTACTTTTATGGTTTTTACATGTGATAATATATTTAAGGTGTTATCAGGTATTTCGTCAAATGCTGTGGGAAATGATGGTATTCAATTGAAATTTATTAAGTTAATATTTAATGAAATAAAAGAAGTTTTGTGTCATATTTTTAATTTTTCTATTAATAGTTGTAAATATCCTGCTCAGTGGAAGAAGTCTTTGGTGTTACCCTTGAGTAAAATAGATAATCCTACAGAAAGCAAACATTACCGACCAATTAACATTTTATGTGTATTAGGAAAGATGTTAGGTAAACTTGTTTATAAACAGATAAATGTTTTTTATAATAATAGTAATATTTTGTATAAGTACCAATCAGGATATAGGAAACATTATAGTACACAGACTGCTTTAATTCGAATTACTGATGATATAAGATCAGCTATGGATAAGAGGCGTCTTACATTGTTAATATTACTAGATTTTACAAGAGCTTTTGACTGTGTGAATCATATTTTGTTATTGTCTATTTTGCAGTCCTATAATTTTAGTGATAAAGTGGTTAGGTGGTTTGAAAATTATTTAATTAATAGGCAACAACGAATCAGGACTGTTAGTGGAGTTTATTCTGATTGGAAAATTAATCCTCTAGGAGTTCCACAAGGATCGACATTATCTGCTTTCTTGTTTTCATTTTATATCAATAGATTGAATGAGTGTATTATTTACAGTAAAAGTATGTTTTATGCTGATGATCTCCAACTATACATTCACTGTGATGTTAACAGGATTAATGATGCTGTTGAAATGTTAAAACGCTGATTTTTCTTTTGTATTTCAATGGTGTTACAGACATGGTTTAAGTTTGAACATATTAAAATGTAAACCTATTATAATAGGCACTTCAAGATTGTTGAATACGGTATATTTGGATAATGTTTCCTTAATAAAAATTAATAACCAAGTATTGAGCTATGAGACAAGTGTTGTAGATTTAGGTATTAGAATTAATCATAGTTTGTCATGGTCAGATCAAGTTGATTATGTGTGTAATAGAGTATATCGTTGTCTTTACCAATTTAGACGTCTCTGCTTTAATCCACCATTTTATGTAAAAAAAGTTTTAGTAGAGACTCTCATTTTCCCTATATTTGATTATGCTATTGCAGTGTATTGTGATTGTAATGAAGAATTGACAAAAGAATTACAAGTGGCTCAAAATTTATGTATTAGATACATCTTCAATTTAAGACTTGATGAACATGTTACTAGGTATTATATACAGTTGGGATGGCTGAAGATAAAGGAAAGAAGGGAATTAAATGTATTAAACACAATATATAAAGTCCTTAAAGAAGGAGAACCTGAATATTTATGTGGAATGTAAAATAGGATGCGAAATGTACATTTAAGGGAAACCAGATTTGGAAGGAGACAACGCGAGGGTTGTCATCCTTGTGCCCCCCCAAGTACTAGGGAACAGGAGACTTGATGATGTCAGGCGAGAGCTTGTTACTGAACTAACGGAAGGATGTGCAGAGTTTGGACACTTAATGAAGGTGGAGGATAGCTATGGTTCTCAGAGTTACTGTGCATTTTCTAAGAATGCGTTTATACGCAATACCGAACAACCTCAAAGTTTCCGGAAATTTCAAAAATCATATGGTGCCAATAACGCCTTTATGAACACTATTGATGATTATGTGGCAAGCTCGTTCAGTAATGCTCACAGCACGAGTAAAACACCTCCACCCCCGTTCCCATGTTTCTTCTTGGCCCTGTGGTGGATGATGGTGGCTCTCCTCCGTGATCCTCGGTACAAACAATTATCGGATTACGAGCTTGTGGCTCTTAACTTGATACCCAACATGTTAGGAGGCTTCCCTATAGTGTATCTGCATAGCTTCTTCCAAAGGTCCGAGTCAGACCTCCTATCATCCTTTTGTGAAATCATGATACTTGTTAGTCAGATATCCTTAGAAATACTTGGAACCAAAGAATTTTAGACCCTCTAGATAATCTCGAGGTTTTATGCATGGATCCATACTCACTCCCTGTCTACAAACCGCCTAGTGTGCTCAGAAGACACCTGAGAGACACCATTTCAAAATTAAGCAAGAATCAGGCTATCCACGACCTCTTCGCATCCCGGAAATCTGATTTCCACGATACGCTATTGGAAATTCTCAAAACGTGCAATCGATACAACCCAAAAGTGTTGTGCTGAATTCATAGCTGCTCGCCTGAGGGAATAATCATGGAACTTCTAACTAAATTTGAATCAGGGAAAAGTGCACTTGACGCCATAATTCTCAGAAAGGACCATAGGAAAGGGGTTAGGGTGTTAGTGCAAGCTAAAAGAGCTGACGACGAAGTCCATAAATTCCGTATATCATTAATCAAGGGGAGGGGATCAAGGGAGGAGAGGATGCTTGGACTATTAATACGCGGTGTGGAGCCGAGGCTTCCCAGCTGATCAGAGAGAAACTCTGACGGAAGCCGTTCGAAGGAGCAACTCAAGCACCGGTACACCATACAGTGGTGATAGGAGACTTGGGATACCACTTGGCGAACAGACGTGCAGATAGAACGCATTTCGAGGCGACAGTGGAAATGCCTACTACCTCCCGCCATAGAGACGGCACGATCTTTAGGGAAGGACCTTATGATGCTTTCTTGGGGAACTCAACGGGGAAGGGGCTCTCTCACCCCGAAGTGAAGATCATGTCCGAAAACATCTCCGCTCTTAAGATTACAAGACTTCTGGACATTAATAAATGGTGCTTACCTACTGGAGACAGGCCAGAAGGAAGTATGTCTATAGCAGAGCTCTGTGCAAAGATGATACACCGGTATACAGGGAGACAGATCAATGCATTCCTCCCTTTTGCTGCCCAACGACCTGTAGGGAGAACTATGCATCACCATCTGAGAGCTAATCAGTTTCGTCCTAGCATCATACCCAATACATTACAGAATGTGTACACTTGGGTGCGTGTTGACATGTTGACACACTTAGAGCTGGCCTCTAGTAATGACCATTTCAAGTTCAATTTCCACGAGATTAGATGTTGGATTGTAAGCGCCCTCGTGAGCAGACCTTGGGCCGGGGATAGACCTATACAGAACAAAACGTATTGGGCCGTAACAACCGATTGTAACTTTTGTCGTGTCCCAATCCGAGTGCATTCCATCTGGCGTAAGGAAAGATCATTACCACCTGCTGAATTAATAGATCAATTTGATGATACCAAGAAATCGATAAGAGAAATTCTAGCAGATGTCGAAGAGTTTTCCCCTGAAGTCTACACGGTCGAAAACCCTAAGGATGACAGGACCTCAGCAGAACAGGCCGCGCAAGCCATTTGCCAATACCCAGTCGATGAGGAGTGGATAGCGCGGAGGACGTTAGAAGACGCCACTACTGGACATGCCTTGACTATGGACGGTCATGATAATCTCCGGGCTTGGTATGGTCTTTCATCGAAATCTATCATCTCTTATGATGACCTCAAGAACATCCCGATGAGGACTATCTTCGAAGCACTTTTTCCTCTGATTGTTTCAGATATTCTGAGCAGATTTCCTCAAGTTACGTTACAGAACGTCGGGGCGTTGCTGACGCTGACAGGTGTACCTCCAACCATGCTACTCTGGATCATTGTCCTTCACCAGTTACAGAGAATACACAGAGGTCGCGAACTGCAGCTCCACGTCAGCAACTTGCTGAGAGAAGCAGCTGAGATTTACAACTACGCGTCTTACGCTGCACGTTTGGGGGCACAGTGTTACAGACTGTGGACGAGGAGGGAGGTAGGAAACGCCACTATCACCATCTTATCCAATAAGCCTGACGCTCAGATACGCACAGCTATCAAGAAACGTCTCAAGAGCTGGAGAAGGTCTGTATTTTTCAAACATTTTCTTCCGTACAACCGAGATTACCCGTCCCAGGAAACGTTGGATAGAGCTACATGTCAACTATTATGCGGATTAGGGAGATACTACCTCTTTAACCCTGACTACACCATCAACAGAGGAGTTCATAATGAAGTTATAGACACGAGAGTGGATCTTTTCAATACCGATCTCCATTTAGATATAGGAGAAGCATTAATCGAGATGCTGAAAAGAGACGCCACGTTCTCAAGAATCATCAAAGAGAAGTTCGACAAGCTACCCATCCAGGACACTTATGATCTAATTCGAGCAGATGATGGAGGTATCCACGAGATGCTGGAGATAGAAGATGATGAAATTCGTGCATCCCTCGAACGATATACCCTCACTATTAGGAGGATGGATATGGTGACCTGCAAGGAGAAGGTGAAGCAATTTGCTGCCCAGGAAGAGAGAGTCAGGAGAATGGAGCAGATTGAAGATCATTGGTTACCCGACTGGGATAGGCGAATAGATGGTCCATACCTCATGATAAGACCTTTCGATGAACGCCATACAAGGCCCACCATTTCTGAAGTGACTCGCACTGAGTTGCTCGAACTGGAAAGACGCCAACTAAATCTGACACGCACCACGTCGCCACAATGGCTTGACAGGCCGGCTGGTGCATTCAACATCTCGATGAGTAGGTTTATGTTCATCTTTGACCAGATTCAGGTGCATGGGCTTGGCGTCAATAGGTTTTGTGTGGCATTTGGGGACGGATTAGGTGGGGCGACCAGGGTGCTTGGCTACATGTGCAGAAATAGCCGTATTCTCTACGTAACACCCTTCAATACAGAACAATATCAGTGCATTTTGTGTTGTGGTTTCGGTGGTGAGTTATATTAGTTTAATATATTTTCTTTGCATTTTAAAATTATGACCTTAACTAAAAGACAAATTGTTTGCAAAATTTTGAAAAAAATACATCAGAAATACGATAACGTACAATGGTTCATTATTTTTGATCGCTAATGTAAATCAGAAAATTATATTCTTAAGCACGGTTCTCGGCAACAATTATTAAAATTTAACAGAAGCATTTGGAATCAAATAAGTAAAACTAAAAACACATCCGAATCGTTTTTGACTAGTTTTGCTCAGCGCATAAATTGGGACATTGTCTAAAAAAAACACCACAAAATTGGAAACCCCAATTTCCAAAAAGAATTTAAAACTTATTTAAATTTTAAAATTATCCCAAAACCTTTCAAGAAAATGAAGAAACTGAACATGTAAACCGTAGTCAGTAGTCATCCGTTTGTCCACATTGAACAGAAGAATTGCATTGTTCTTAAAAATGTAAGTAGTTATCTAGAATATTTATATTAACCCATTCCTGTCAGGCAGAACGGTTGACGCCTGAGGCTTTCCGGTCTGAACAAAAATCGAGCCTTATGTTTTGATTAAAAAACCTCTCGTAAAAATGGTCCGATCGGGACAAAATTTGGTAGAGACTAGTATTCATTCCTACATTTTCTCGGACGAGTTCGTAAATCAGACATATCGGTAGTTTGGGGGAGGGGGTTTGTACAAAAAAAATTGGAGTTTTTGTGTTTTCACATGTAATAAAAAAAAATTATCTTTCACTATAAATCCTACACATTAAAAACCTACACAGTGTACCATATAGATGTGAGGTACAATACAAGCACGTAACGTTGAAACATGTAATAGCAAGGCAAGAAAGATCAACCAATCAGCGTTCGAGTTTCGTGGATTCTTCTAGATCCTCGAACCGGGATTATAAAAGCAGCCCTAACTTCGATTCGGCCTTCTTGCTCATTTAGCCTTCTGACATTAACGTTGTGCACCACTGTTCATTAGTTTAGTTTTTCTTATACCCCAAATTTGGGTAAGTACCTTATTTAATTTAATTCTTTAAATATTTACAAGAGAAACGATTTTTATCAAAATTAATTATTAAATAGCTATTAAAACGAAAATCTTGCCTTGCTAATTAATTTGAAAGCAGTTGAAATGCGGTTAATTGATAATTTGGAAGCTTTTAAGTAAAGTAAATGTGATAAAATTCAATTTATAACTGTGTAAATGAAATTACAATAATATTATTTGTTACAGGGTATTAATTTTAGACTTGGAAATATTCAAGAATGTTTGAGCATAATAAGTAAAAGGTTTAATTTTGAATAAAGAAGATAATTCAACCGAAAGAAATATAATTATATTTTATTTGAAATCCTTCAAAGACTTTTAATTTCTATTTTATAAAATTGTACACCAAATAAAAGGTGGTACAACAGTTAAGTTGCCCAAAGTTTTTTTCTATCCGAGATATTAAAAAATCTAAACACAGTATGTTGTATTTTGGGGCTCCAATGTTAATGTTAATCAGAATTATTATTTTACGTATCAATCTATATTTTTGGATGAAACTAGATATTTAGCTTCATGTGGTTGAGATTTTTATACTTAAAAATCGTAGTTTATGTGTTTATCTTGGCAGCTAACCTGCATGTTAATCATATAGAGTTTAGGTATATTTGTGGACAGATGTTGATAAAACTTAATATAAATTGTTTACACTAGAAACACCTACTTTCAGCGTTTCTTACAGCTGCAAACCAGCATACTCTTACCCATGTTAATCTTATGGAGAGTAGGCAAATAATACTCATATTTATTGACAGATAATGATAAAACTTGCTACAAATTATTATACAGTATTATTATTTTGAAAGTTCGCTAAGTACGCAGGTCTGCTGCGACGCGGGTATTTAATTATTATGTTAAATTTTATCTTATTATTTCCTGTTTACTTATTCGGATGTGTCAACTTAACAGACAGCCAATATGGCCCATGTGTGGAATAATAATAATTCTTGTATTGTATTTTAGGCAATAAAGCGCTTTTTCATTATTTTTATCTTTCGAAACTTATAGCGTATGCCTGATAAGTAATATACGAAACTAAGAGCCTTTATATATAGAAAGTTTTTCACGGAAGAATTCCTAGTGACTAATGTATTTTATTTATGTACTAGTAGTAAAATAGTTTGGTGTTTGAATTTTTTCAGATACAGAAAAATGCCGAGCAAACAGGAGAAAAGAATTTTAAAAAAATCCTTAAAGTGATCAAGTCTGAAGAAGAATTTTAACAAAAAATGGTTTTTAAATTTTAAAATTAAAAAGATTTTATCAATATATTTTATTTTAAATATCGCCCTTTTTAATATCTCATAATAATGCTTGCTATTACCAAGATCATCTTCATAATTAGACTATTATGTAATTCTGAACTTAATTTGTTAAACTCAAGGGATGACTTGCTAGTCGTTGGTGTGTTTGAAGTCGATATTCTAAAACAAAAACAAACAAAATTGTTATTTTAAATGTATAGTAAAATAAATATTGCTAGTGTATAAAAAACAAGTTTCTCTCTCTCTCTCTCTCTCTCTCTCTCTCTCTCTCTTCTCTCTGTGTGTGTGTCTCTCAATCCTAGAAGAGGAAGAGTCAGCGTCTTAATCTTTTTTTATGTGTCCACTTCTTTTGCTACGCTAGATATATAAAACGGAAGAATTTGAGTTTGTTAGTTGGATCATCATGAACGTGACTCTTTGGTTTTTTAACCACGATATAGAATCAGTTTTCGTTTTAGTCGATCAGCAGAGGAAGCGACTGGGAGATTTTCTCTTTGTGGGTAAGTGTTTAAGTTCTTTGATAAAATAAATTTAACTATATTTACAGCAATTATTTTTTCTTTAATAAATTTTAAAAAGCGTAAATGTCATATCTTTAAATTAATCACTAATCTTAAATTTAATATTTTTTTTATTTCTTTTAAATTATTACAATATTAATTGATGTTTAATATATTCATACACGATAAACTTTTACAATTATAATTTACAATCGAAAAAAGAGAAAATATTATTTGTTTTATACATTTAAACATTTATGTGTATCGTACCTAAATTGCTGTTTAAAACACAAGTTTAAAAAACCATAATAACTACCGTACCCTACCACTCAATCCCTTTCACAATCACAATCCCTTTCGCTTCGTCGGAGGAACAAAAACCTATTACTATCCGCCGACCCCTGTGAATAATTACAGCCAGCAGCCAGACACCACCACCCTTACCACAGGTTCTATCTCTGTCACCGATTCTGAAAATTTACAACCGTTCCGAAACTACGATACAAGCCTGACAGCCTTCGAGTCTAGCCTAATAATTAAACATAGATTTATTCTTTCCGACACGTTGTACGTGTTAATTGGACTACAAGAATGTGACCCGTGTACATTTTCACTTATAACGTACATTGTGGACCGAAAATGGTGAATGCAAATTAAATTAACTCCTGAATGTCTTGGGACAATAAGTTATTTCCGTAAGAGAATCGACGACTATTTTAAAACTCCTCAAGAATTTTATTCGCCTTATACTGAATACATGAAAATTACGTCCAACAACAACTATGAACCTATACTTAGTTTAATTCGTCATCGAAATCAATTAGCCCAGCAATGGAAAATTGGAGAAGAAGAAGGAAACGATAATGCTTGCTGGTTGGAAGAGCATGCAGTTCCTGCAATATCAATGCCAAAATTGGAGTGGGAAAAGTTTTGTCTTTTCTCTGAATCCATAAGCGAGTATCGTCTGTTATGTATTAGAAGGAAATCACCGGCTGAGAAACTATTTGAAAAATACGTGGACTTGTTCAAAACGCGATACCGGACAATAGCGATCGCGGAAAACTCCCAACAGGCAAACGAGCTTGTACGTGTACGAGACAGTATTAATAACAACCTTCCAGAGGAGATTGTAAAACATCACTGCTCCAAGCTTCAAAAAAGTCCAGACTTCCAGAGACGTGGACTCGCTGTTCGGTCAGTGGCTGGTTGCTGAATTAAGAACACATTTTCACAAAAGAATAACTGCCGAAGTAAAACTGTGTAGAGAATTTCCGTGGTTAAAGATTGAGTAAATATACTCTTAATGTGTGTTTATGTTTTTTTGTAATGTAAATATAATGTTCTTGTATTTTTCTTAGTTTTTATACGTAAATAAAAGATTTTATACTAAATGTTTGTTTTTATAATGTTAATGGTTGAAAATAATAACACATAGTTTAGGTAAAGTTAAGGTAAAAGAAAATACAATTTTGTTTACAATATAAACAGAAAGGTTCAAATCACATATATGAATGTCTCAATTAAAACAAAAATAGCTATCTGCTAAAGGCTTTAACGAATACTATTTTTATTTACATAGCGTTCGCCACGAAACCCCGCTGTTTGTTCAAGGACGCCCACATCAAAAGCCGCGTTCACCACAAACTTGATTCAGATCTCAATTTGAATTTGAGGACAGCGCGAGCAAGGTAATTAACTGTCGTGGTAAAGCGATTTGTTGACTGCTCTTGCCGACAGCGCTGTACTGGTTTAAGCAAGACCTTGATGTTTTTAACGCGGTGGGTAAAAGTATATAAGACCGAACATAACACATGCCAACCATCACTTTTCATTATTAATTCCTCAACAAGAATCAGCTTGACAAGCCTGCTCACCTCACAGGGTGATTTGGTAAATTTTGTTGAATTTTTCGAGGAATCCATAAATTCTGGGAGTAAAGCGTGGCTAAGGCTAACTATGACTCCATTAACCCCTCATGGTGAGGGGGTACCCGAGGACCCCCCGGTAATTCTAACATTCAAAAATGAAAATGAGATTAATTGGGTTTTTATAAAACAAGTTTTATCGCACGCGTTTGATACGCACAGGATTCGTTATCACTTGCGATGCCGAATTATATGTATAAATATACATTTGACTCCGTCCGCCTTCCCCTTCCAACCATCTTCCAACATCCAACCGGGATCTTTATATTTGGTATCTCACGGTGTGAGTGGCAGCAAATCTACTGAACTATCTCTCCATGTATTCAATAATTAATTGTAAACAAGTAATTTAATTAATATTTTTAAATGTAAATTTGTTTGACTAAAGGACCTTTCTTCTACTTTCTTAGCGATCGCGGCAAACTCCCAACAGGGAAACGAGCTTGAACGTGGTCGAGACAGTATCAATAACGACCTTCCAGAGGAGATTGTAAAATATCACTGCTGCAAGCTTCAAAAATGTCCAAACTTCCAGAGACGTGTTCTCACCGTTCGGCCAGTCGGTGGATGCTGAATTGAGAATACGTTTTCACAAGAGAATATCTGCCGAATTAATAAACGAACTGTGTAGAGAATTTCAGTGATTAAAAATTAAGTAAATATACTACAATCTGATCGTGGATTTGGCATTGAGCATATCCATAATGTTAGACATTTTTCTATAACAGAAAATACAATAATGAAATGAAAAGATGTATAAGAATAAATATATATATATATATATATATTGTATATTGTATATATATTGTATATATATTATATATATATATATATATATATACAAAGACCAAATTACATATTTAACTTTGATTAAACTCTATACATGAAACGTATTCCGAAATAACCCATTCAATAGAGTACATAGCTATAATCGTTGAGCTCAGTGCAGGAAGAGAAAACGTGACCTCCGTTACTTGTATAAAAATGCAAGCTTTCGACGGTCGAGATGTGAGTCGCTCTCGGTTCAAGTTCACTTGCACTGCTCCACTCCACCATCCCACCACGCACCATCGCACGCCATGAAGTTTGTACTGCACTTTAAAGACCGAACATTTGAAGAGGCGGCAGAGCTTTTTCAATTTTTGACAACTACATTTCAACACAGCAGATTAACGAGTAAGTTTTTTCTCTGTATAGATTTAACAATTACCGTTTCATAATTTTTCCTGAACATTTTATTAAATACTCTCAACAAACCAACTATTTTTTTTATCTTTAACATACAACATTAAATATGTGGACGTTTTACAGTTGTTTTGAAAGAAATGTTTCTTTAGAATTCAACACACGCTTAAATTAACTTTAAATTATGTGTAAACAATGACATTAAAAAAATATATACAAGTGCAATAATTGACGACACAGTACAATTTAGTAACATAGAGCAATCATTATATAAAATTACATTATTGTCAGATACACTCACCTATAACGGAAATGTTTATAGCATTACATATCCATACAAATAAAATTATTGTTTTGTCCGTACAATGCTCGGAGTGATTTATTTTTAGTTATTTTCACGTTTCACGCGTTAGAGAAACCGAAACAAGTAAGTATTATCTTAATATATGTCCACCTGTTTGTTTGTCTGTGACGCCTCAGGAGGTACTTTACACTGTCTAGTCCGAAAAATGGGAGAACTGATTACAATAAAACTTATTTCATGCTCATTCTCTACCCCGAGGTATTCAATTATTAATCTCAAATGCAATGTTGTTAATACTAAATAGTTAATTAATTTTTCTGTTTTAACGCATACAATGAAACGATAATCCATATCATGGTTATGTACCAATGCCAAGAACAATAGCTCTTTATATAGTAAAATATAATGTTAATATGTAAAAAAGTCACATACGTAATTTTAGTCTGGACATCCAGGAAGTTCAATAGTCTTTATATTACTGTGCTTGCAAACATCACAGCTAAACCTATTTTGATCGTATGTATTAGAACCTGCATACGTGTTTACACAAAACTCATAAACTCTAAACGCTTTTAATAGAGCATACTGTTGACATAAACAGTATATCCATTTGAATAATAAACACAAAAAAATCTTTCGACATAATTCCAAGTGTAATTTAATTAATTCATTATATATGTTTCTTGGTAAATGTAATTTTTAGTAATTCAAATTGCATTTATTGTCATATACTACACTTGTCAAACACGATTTATACAATGATTCCAAAGAGCTTTCTTTCTGTAAATAATTAATTATATTTTATTTATATGTTACCTTAATATACATTAATTGCAAAATTAAATAATAACCTCCAGTTTAAAAAAATCAGCTTTAAAACCACAAATAGTTAAAGCTAGTTTTTTTATTATTTCAAGTTTACAAGAAAACCCCGAAATGCTTAACCAATAGACTAAATTATTTGTTTCAAATGAGTCTTCAATCAATTTTGATCTTTAATGTGTCTGTTTCAGTGTTACCATCTGAAGAAGAGGACACATTCGTGATAAAAGAAAAAAGAAAATCAGACGCTTCCCATTCGCTGGACAATCCTCAGCCATCCACATCGAAATCATGTCCTACCCATCGTACCCGACCTCATCCATATAAACCCACTGCAAGAATAACCCCCAATAGACGGTGTCCCGCCGCAATTCTCATCCATCGTACAACGCCTGTTATTAACGATGTCCCTCTTACTCCTGCATCCCCGCCAGACGAAGTAGTGGACCTTACCTATTCACCTCCACCATCTCCTCGAATGACTACCCCTGACCTACACTCCCCTCCCATCCCGTCGTCATCCCCTACGGTCCCACCTCACAACCCGCCGTCACACCCCGCAGCATCGAACCCTCCTACCCCTGAAAACATAGCTCCAACATACCCCGACATACGCTCCCTTCTCATCCCATTGTCACCTCCCACTGGATTAACCCTCAGCCCATCGTCATCCCCCACACCACTTAACCCTCCTACCCCCGAAAACCCATTTTCACCGTTAATCAACCTTATTTTTAATCCTCCATCCTCCCCCACCCCAGACCTATTCGACAAACTCATCGAAGCCAGCGAATGGGTATAGGTTTATTAAAATAATAATAAAACATATTTAACACTTACTATTCGTCTTATTACACCTGACCAAAAATATCAATACGTAATATGTTAGATAATGCATGAGAATGTTTATTTCTCACCTATCGAGCTGAGACGTTTTCAAACTGTATACGCAAGTGTTAAACAGAAATTTGAGAGAAGAAAAACTACATCACATCAAAACAAAACTACTTCAATTGACTGGACAAGAATGGAAATCGTTAATGGGGTGTGAACATTTTACTCATTCTTTTATAGACGAATTTAATAATGTGTTAAATTTCAACGACTTTGTTAAAGAACAACAATTAACGACAGAAACTATACTAAAATTTCACGAACGAACTGAGTTTGACCTTATCCGTCATCAAACGTTGTCGAAAAGAATTATTGAAATCTTTCATGAAAAAATCAACTGGAACTTGTTAATTCGTCACCAAAATGTTCAGACATCGAAGTTTCAACCTTTGAATTCTTTTACTTTGGAACATTTTAAAGCCATATTAAATACTGTAAATCTAGTAATTATATATTGAAACATTGTTTCAGGCAGAAGTTAAGACAATCTGACAAAGCTATTTGGCACATTAGCAAAAAAAACAATTTATCTAAATCATTTTTGTATGATTTTTCAGACTTATTGAATTGGAAGTTAGTTTTCATGAAACATCACAAACGAAATAATCTAGATTTTAGAAAAGAAATAAATTTTTTTTTTAAATCAAGAAGCACAAGAAAGATCTAAAACTTGTAAAATTTGAAAATAGTGTGGGGTTGAACTCCTTCGTTGTAAATGTTTAGACTTACACGCAGTAAATAGTTTATACAACATAGAGTATTATTCGTTAATCATTCATTAATCGTTAATGCGGTGTGAACATTTTACTCATTCTTTTATAGACGAATTTAATAATGTGTTAAATATCAACGACTTTGTTAATTAAAGATGCTGTTGAAGATTCCAACGTTCTACATTCAAGATCTTGAAAGTTATTTGAAAAATTTAAATAACTCATGTGTCTTCTTAAAAAACCTTCGGTAAGATTTTGATACTTAGAAATTACATCCCAACAGCAGTTGTTTAGAATCGGAATCATTTCTAGCAGGAACCTTTCTGTAAATTGTTGTCTTTTTAAAATGCTGATCCAATACACCCTGTGAAAATGTATTCTCAACATTTCAACAGTGAACATGAGTAGAGAAAACTTGCCACACCGACACTTAGAAAAATTTCGCTCGACGACTTTGAGTGCGCCAAACTTGCGAGGTGGGCACGACGACTTTGAGTGCGCCAAACTTGCGGGTGGGCTCGAGGGCGCGCCAAACTCATGTATGGCCACGCCGACACTTCGAAACATTTCACTCGATGACTTTGGCTGTACCAAACTTTCCTGTGGCCACACTAAGAAAAATTTCGCTCGACGACTTTGAATGCGCCAAACTTGTGAGTGGGCTCGACGACTTTGGGTGCCCCAAACTCTTGTATGATCACATCGATACTTATTTCACTCGGCCACACAGGGACTTATCGCCGCTCGACGACTTTGGCTACGCCAAACTCTCGAGTGGGCCCGAGGATGCGTCAAGCGCTTGTGCAGCCACACTTAGAAATATTTCACTCGACGATATGAGTCAAACCTGCGAGAGGTCAATCCGACACTTTAAGTGTGTATAAACTTGCAAGCCGTCGACTTTGAGTTGTACAAACCTGGGAGCCGCTGGAGTGCAAACTTGGGAGCACTTTGATCGTGTCAAACCTGCAAGCCATCGACTCTCGGTGACTTTGAGTGTGTGAAAAATTTCGGCAACTTTGAGTGCAAGCTAATATGCATCGAGTTTAGTGTTAACTAGTAATCCGTCGACTTGTGAAACCTATGGTTACAACAACACTTAGGTGACACCACCACTTTTTACTCCATAGCTTACAATGTGCACACACCTTTGCTCGAGTGCGCGAAAGGTCAGTGACGCCGTGGAGTCGACTCACCAAGCGGGCACCTTTTGACCTACCAAAAGTTCCTGCAGTTCCGGCGTAGCTTGCGAAACCACTTTCACTGACAGCATAACAGAATTGGCCAACTATCTGGAGCAAAACAATTATCTCGAGCCCGCCGCCCGTTCAAGAATGTCGTTAACGACTGCCTCGGACCCATAAATTCCTACCGTATAATTTACACAATAAATCTCAAGAAACAATCAAAGCCTGTTTCTTCCTCAACAAAATGACAATGTAATGTTCAATGGTATAAGAAAAATATTAGAAAGGAGTTAATAAACTATAACAGCTTTCATAGTAAAATGTTATTTATTAGGTACGTTTCACAAAGTTCACAACGAACTCATTGTTTTTACCTACACCTTTATAAACTAATGTGTAGTCTGGGTTCTCATTGTACTCTTCAACTTTCTTCTCATCCAAAATGGACAAGAACCTCTTTGGCAGCCAAACGTCCGCTGAAGTAGAGTCCGTTTCTCCTACTTTGTCACCAAAGTCGCACACAGCCAGGAGACTGTGCTCTCCATACTTCTTGTTCTTGTTTGTTACCCGCCTAAAAGCCAAAACGGGATATTCCTTCCCTATCACCAAATCCGAACATTTCAGATTCGGACGAACATCCGTGGTAGACTTTGCATTAAGCTGGCTAACCATGTCCGCCATTCTGCAAAAAAAAAATCTTTTAGTAAATACAAACGACACACGTCCAGAAGTAGCAGCGGAAGAAAGTGAAAGGGCCGAGGACTCGTACGTATAAAAGGAAAACGAACTGCAGCAGGATTATTCAACATGGACGATCGTCAGGTTCTCCTGCTGCGATTCCAGGAGCGGTCATTGGAAGAAGCCGGGGCTCTGTTCCGCGTCCTGAAGAAGGCCTTCCCGCAGAGTGACCTGACATCTATTGTCAGGCCAAGTGAACGAAGAAATCTTTTGTTTCTTGCTGTTAACCGAACGGATGATCGATTAATACTGACACTTTTATTCTGGTTACCGTTTAATAAAGCGGTTTTATGTGCTCTTACACTGCTACGGTAATTTGTGTATACGTACCCCATGATTGCATGCGATGAAATAAAAGGTGCACGCTTTTGTTTGTTTATTTAAACTATTTTCTTTAAATGCAAACGTATGGAAATCCGCTCTCCTCTAAAATTGACCAGTTTTCCAGTTTGGTCCACTATTTTTAATGTTATGTTGTCTATAACGCGTGTGGTAATGGGAAGGTAAAAAACTGGCGATGGAACCTCCAATAATATAAATCCAGCGGGAACGTTGGGATAGAACTGATGAATGGTGTGTGTAGGTTCTCCGTTTACAAATGAACCAGTAGCAATGTTGCATTCGAATCTTATGGCATTGATGTTGAATATGTCCACTACACTCGTGGTTGTTACTCGTTTTCGTGCCGGAATAATGGCGTTTTCTTTGAATCCAAGTAATTTTCCAATGGAATTAGGCTGAGTAAAGTCAATTTCAAAAGATGCCTTGATAGATGTTTGCATTGTGTTGTTGTTGCTTGAAATATCTGCATGGTATATTTTTTCTGCTGTAGATATTTTTCTTAGCTCTTCACGAAGGTATCGTGCAATGTCCTTGATTTCATAAGCACCAACAGGAATTTCTATTATTTTACCATTATCATAATGAAATTTGTTGTTTGTACTGTCAACGTTTGGAATAGAACTGTAAGTCTCAAAGCTTAGTAGTCCAATTTGATACTCACTATTTTCTTCCAATTCAATCGGGGGAAAATAGTTTGCGGATAACGTCGACTCGTTACCGTCAAAGGCCAATGTCAGAGACATGACTAATTTTTTTACTAAGATTACATCTGTTTTTATTTGCTTAAAAATGCCAAGCATAAGTGTCCGCATATCTCACTGTTGTCATGAACACTTTGGTAACCAGTCCTGTTGTATGAAATAAATGTTCCTTTTAAATATTTCTGTATTTCTATGGGTGGATGCAAATCACCATAGCTGTCAAAATAGTCAACTAAATTGTTAACTTTTCTAAAACATACCTTCCTTAGGAAAAGGAACTAAAACATAGTTCCTTTTCCACTTTCTTTATCCAAGTTGACGATAGTGGCTTCATTTTTCCAAGGCCGAATGGGTAGTGAGTTTAGCATGTAAACCCTTCTAAAATAAGGTATCCTTAACCGTCTGCTCAGATAAACCAGTTCAATGTTATTAAGTGCCCTATTGGGCAACAGCTTTATTAGTTTTTTGCTTGTTTAAAGTATGGCGTCATGTAAAGACCAAGTCCTTTTTTGTATGGTTTTAAATACAATCCCTTACCGTTTGTTATAGCTATTGCTTCTATGGTCTTGTTATGACGTTGTAGCTCTGAAAGCTGACGTTTTGCATCTTTAATTTGAGCTACAGTCTTTGCAATTCCAGCCGCACCTCCTGCAAGGCTACCCATTGCGCAAATCCTGCAAATATTGGTAATAATGGTAAAACACCGCCAGTTTTCGGAAGGGCTAAAATACGTTCTTTTTTGTTTTTAGGGAACCAGTTAACAGTGTTTCTTCTCCGGTTTTTTATCATTTTTCTTGCATACTTTAACGCATGTAAAGCGGCTTTTTGTAAAGTTTTTCCATGTATAGTTTTGCTAGACTTAAAACCGGCACCACGAATTGCTGATCGAGCATTTTTAACTACCTTGCTTTCCAAGCTTTTTTCTCAAAGTAGATCTAGAAACCTTTTTCGGTTTTCTTTTTACAATTCTTCCTCCCATCTTAGTTTTCAGGTTCATACCAGTAGTGACTAGCCACGATGCAATTTTTTCTCCCCACGGAACGTCTTTCGTTCGATAACGATTGTACGCTTTATTAGCTAAGACCTTGTCGGCTCTTATTCTTGAAGGTAAATCCTTGTTTTTGCTGTACGCAATATCGTGTTCCTTGCAAGCTTCGTCTAAAGGGTTAATAGGCTTATCTCCTCTTGCTAAACGTTCCTGTAATTTGGTTCCTGGACTACAGTACCGGTAATTTTTTATGTGAAATTCAAACGGTAGAGCGTTGATAGCACTGTTAAGTAAACCTGCACCTCTTACACCTCGTTTCATACTGAACAGAAATCGTAATTAATTTAACTCTTATACGCAATACGAGTTAGTTGTGTTGCGCTCTTGGCTCAGGAATGAGGTTTACTAAGCAGAATGAATTGTTTGACCTAAACAGTGATTTTGAATCTTTAGCCAGCGTATTTGCTAATGGGAAAGATACAATTAACAAACATGGTTCTTTGTTACCAAACACTATTCGGTGCATTATTTGTGGACCATCAAACTGTGGAAAAACAAATGTTATGTTTAGTTTATTAACTAATCAAAACACACTGCGATTTAAACACCTGTATGTGTTTAGCAAATCTTTACAGCAACCAAAGTACATTTTGCTTTCCAAGATAATGGAAAGGCTGCCAGAAATTGGATACTTTACATATGAAAATTGTGATGATGTACCGAGTCCAGAGGCTGCAAAGGAAAATTCGATCATGATATTTGACGATGTAGCATGTGACAACCAAAATAGAATGAGAGCTTACTTTAGTATGGGTCGTCATAAAAACGTGGATTGTTTTTACTTGACACAATCTTACACTCGAATACCAAAACATTTACTACGAGACAATGTTAATTTGTTAATCCTTTTCAAGCAGGATGATTTAAACTTAAAACATATATACGATGAACATGTTAACAATGACATGTCTTTTAACCAGTTTAAGGGTCTGTGTACAAGCTGTTGGAATAAGGCTCGTTACAGTTTTGTGGTGATTTGTAAAGATTTTGACTTGACAAAGGGTCGTTATAGGTGTGGATTGGATACGTATTTGACGGTTATTTAACAAACGAACTCTTTGCAGGGCGCAGTAAAGCATGGAACGTGTACAAAAGAAGGTCTTTGGGGTTGGTAGGAGGGGAAAGGTAGCGGTAACCAAGGCTGTGAAGAGGGCTAAATTTAAACTCCTTAAACGATCGACAGTGGATGGTGCAAGTAAATTGTCTCGTGCGGTTGCTGTAAAGGAACAATTACAAAGTTTGGTTGGAGCAGTGAGGAAGAAGTTTCAGACTTTACGTCGAGGTGAAGATGAACTGCGTGATTCTGTGGAAATTGGTGCTAGACCTTTTGTTCAACCGTTGCAAAAAGCAGTGATAGAAGGTCTGAAGACTCCGAATCAGGTGAAGAGGGAGGTAAAGGAAGAGCCGTTTGTGAAAGCTGAAGATGCTCTTAACACGTCGGTGGGTAATTTGAACAAAACCTTTGACTCATCAACGCAGACGGAACATAGCTTACCTAAGCGGTATCTTGATCGCATTGCCGATCCAGCATACAAGGATAAATTGGATTTTACCTATGGAGTTCGGCCAGATGGTAGTGGTGGAACGCTTATTGGTAATTCAAAGGTTACTTTCAGCGGTTCAAAAGTTAACGTTGAAGGTAAATCGTTTAGGCTTACTAAAGGTTTAATGGAATTACTTTTCATGAAAGTTCCGAACAAATTATTCTTTACAACTAACGACTTGGCGATGTATAAAGATATATTGCAGCTTACTAATGCTCATCATCAGTCTTATTCAGCTGAAAAGCAGGTTAATTCAAACAGAGGAAAGAATTATGTTTTCGTGATTTCTCCACTATTTAACCCCAAGAAACATGGTTCTACGTCTACTGACACTTTCGGTGATATTGAAACCACGTCTGGTATAGATCCAGATGTTTCTGTAGGAAGTGGTGTACACATACAGAAACAGTTTACTACTTACAACACTAATGTTAACACGCTTGTCAACAGACTCAGGCTTTTGGTTCTGTCGCAGTCAGCTGGTCATACTGGTCATCGTTTTGAAATATCACGGATCCTCACTGCGTTACGTGACAACAAGGTGATTTCATAAAGATGGAAACAACCAAAAAAGTGAGATTTGATAGCCTTTATGTTTGTTGGTATTATAAGCAGCAAACCTCTGAAGGAGAAAAATTGTCTTGGATGCAAATTGCTTTGGATGAACAGCGTAGTACAACTAGTGAAATTAATAAGTGGAGAGAAGTGGGCATTATAAGAGATGTATCTGAATTGATATATTATATATATTATATATGGCCTTGCTAAACATATATTGATATCAATCATATATGTACAACGTTTACTACCAGCTGTCACATAAACCATATTGTACAGAAGAGTGTCAGCATTAGTACAACTTGTGAAATTACTGCAGGGAAGAGAGGGTGACAGCATTGATAAAACATAGATTAGATTAGATCATTGAAATGGCAACCATACTACAACGAAGATATTTTAAGCCAAGTATGAATGAGGATTGAGTGTAGGATGATTGTGGAGCGATCTTGTAGTCTTGTTACTGACTAAGGCTGACATGTTCCTTACTGTTAATTAATAGCCCAACAGCCGGTGGCAACTAAGGGACCTAAAGTTTAACGTGGAATCCAAACCACGGCCCCTGAATTACGAATTAGTCTAATTATGAGGATAGGCTTTGCGGATTAACGTAATATTCAATATTACGTTAGTGTGGACGTTAATCCACACAAGAGAACACCACATCCACCGACCATCTCTCAAAACTATCCACAATTCATGACCTCCAAGTAGCTGGATTACAGGATGTCGCCACCGCCCCAGTCTAATATATTTATATCAACATACAGGTACACATGAATGTCAACATAGGTACAACTTGTGATATTACTGCAAGGAAGAGAGGGTGACAGCATTGATAAAACATATTTATATGAACATACAGGTACAACGCTTACCGCCAGCTGTCACATCAACCATATTGTACACCTGTAGTGCAACTAATGAAATTAATATGTGTAGAGAAGAGGGCATTATAAGAGATGTATCTGGATTGGTATATATATATATATATATATATATATATATATATATATATATATATGGCCTAGCTAAACATATATTTATATCAACATACAGTTACAACGTCTACTACCAGCTGTCACATCAACCATATTGTACAGAAGAGTGTCAGCATTGGTACAACTTGTGAAATTACTGCAGGGAAGAGAGGGTGACAGCATTGATAAAACATATATTTATATCAACATAAAGGTACAACATTTACGGTAGTAAACCTTGTACCAGCTGTCACATCAACCATATTGTACACCTGTGGTGAAACTAGTGAAATTAATAAGTGGAGGGAAGAGGGCATTATAAGAGATGTGTCAGGATTGATACATATATTTACAGGTCACCTAAGAGACGAATTCCTTCATTTGTTTTTCTGCTTACGAAAAAGTCTAAGTCTGGATGAATAGAACTCCTCATGATATAATTCCAATCCGGATGGGAAAATTTGTGATATTTACACACAACCGGAGTTCTTTAGTTAATACATCCAGTATATATACAACCGCGTAATATAGATACAATTATCACATAGGAATGTAATTGCCATTCCCTGTCAGAACATCTTAGAGAATTTTGTTAGTTGATGTACTGTGTCGCTTATGCTCTTTTTGTCTGATTTAATTAAAATAAATGTGACCGATATTTCATATAGTGATAATTAAAAATGTAATTTCAATATTTAAGGATACAGACATTAGTAATGTTTTTAGCGAATTTCCCATAGGGAAGAAGCTATTACCGTAGGTCTCATGGTGAGACTTAAGCCCGGGACCATGTTATTTTTTCTTCTTTAGGTGCCCAGAGTCCAAAAACAATAGTCGTTAAAATTTATATATATATATATATATATATGTATATATATATATATTTAGCTAGGCCATATATATATATATATGTATATATATATATGTGTCTGTTAGCACGATAACTCTCGTAAAAATGGTCCGATCGAGACCAAATTTGGTAGAGACGTGTATTCCTAGAAATGCTCGGACGAGTTCGTAAACCAGACATATCGGTCAATGGGAACGGGTAGTTTGGGGGGGTTTTGTACCCCAAAATGGGTTTTTTGCGTTTTTCACATGTAGTTTTAAAAAATTTTTAATTTTATTTTTCACCATTGGAATCAGCTTAAAAAACTACACAATTAAGTTCCTTAAAGTTTTTCTCTATCTCCAACGGTTACCGAGATATTAAAAAAACTAAACACAGTACGTTGTATTGTGGGGCTCCAATGTTAATCTTATGGAGGATAGGGAAAAATTAATATTTCCCATATTAATGAATATTTTTGGATAAAACTTGATATTTAGCTTCATGTGGTTGAGATCTACCCATTTATGCTTAAAAATCATAGTTTATGTGTTTATCATGGCAGCAAACCTGAATAGGCCTACTCTTTTCCCATAATAATCATATAGGGAATAGGCAAACTCCTTTATTTATGGACAGATGTTGATGAAAGTTGGTATAAATGTTAAGATAAAAATTATTTATGGTTAAAATGTCTAATTTCAGTGTTCCTCACAGCAGCAAACCTGCACACTCTTTGCCATGTTAATCTTATGGAGAATAGGCAAATAATTCTCATGTTTATGGACAGATTTTTATAAAACTTGATATATATTATTATTATTATTATATCATTGATTTGGAAATTCGCTGAGTACGCAGGTCTGCTGCGACGGGGGTATATATATATATGTATGCGGTATATGTATATATATATATATATATGTGTCTGTGAACACGATAACTCTCGTAAAAATGGTCCGATCGAGACCAAATTTGGTAGTGACGTGTATTTTCTCCTTCCATACTTAAAATCCCCTTCAGTGAAAACGATGCCAAGAATATTCAAGAAATCTAAATTGAAATTGGTCTCGTTTTGTGATGGTGATGGTGGTTAAAATTGCACTAAAATCGGTGACTGTGAGTACCATTTTTAATCTCTCATATTTTTAGCATTAAAAATGTATAGGATTAGTACATTAGGATAGGAAAAGTACAGTAGGCCTTGTGACTAAATTGCAAGAAGCTAAATAATCCACTTGGTATGAGAATTGAATTTCTTCTTCGGCACTGACAGAAATACTGATTAGCAGATTTTGGAAACAATTTAACGCGTTCAAATCCTTACTGTAATGAAGTAGTGGTGACATTACCTATTGATTAGTAATTATTTAATAATAGGTAGTAATAAAGTAATTTCGTTATAAACTACATAAAGCTAAAATAAGGTGTCTTATTTCCTTCTAGGTTTATCCCAGTTAGCGTACTTGAGCCCATTTTTTAGCAACATTAGTGGGATAATAAGTAAACAAACACTTATCTAGGGTGTCTTTTTTCCTTCAGATTAAATTGGTGACGAACTCGAAGCAACTCTTTGTCTCAGGCCAAGTGTATAGGCCAAGGTCCTAGACCCCTACAGCAGACAGCTAACGTAAATTAATAACAGGGATTAGTCCTAGTAGGGCCTACCTTTAGCATCATAATAATTTGTCTTTTCTTATAACTTAGGCCTAGATCATAATATTACGCAAGGGGTTTTCTTTAATGCTCCAATTTGTAGGGTCAATAGCTTTTAAATGGTTTTAGTGTTTGAGTTGTCCAATTAAAGCTTTACACCTAGATTTAGTTTTTGGGTCATCCATGTCAGATCAACACAATTTTAACAGATTTTTTCCTCATCATCTCAGAATTTGATTAAATTTGACATATTGGTTACCTTCATAAAGATTAGAATACGAAATTTCAGCTCAATATCTCAAACAGTTACCAAAATATAGATATAATAAGTTTAAAACAAAATACGATAATTTTCGACCATCCGCATATGTTTTATATTGAAATTGCAGCTCTCCTAGACAACATAAATTTGTAGTACCGGTATTTTAAAGCTAATTGTATAGCCTTTCATTTGATATGAAGCTTAATAGGGGTTAAGAGAAAGTTTTTTTTTTTTCAAAATTTGAATGAAAATATGAAATTTGAATTTCAAAGAGCACTTTTGAAAATTTTGTAAAAATTCTGTAAGTTAATGTTGATTAGGTTGTTGTTAACTTTATAACGTAACATAATTTTTAAAACGCTAAGAGAAATATACGGTCAATTTGACCGTCACTGTGCTTTATTGGTGTTTAGTGTGTTTATTATTGTTTTTATGTATCATTTGGCAATCACATGAGTAACAAAGGATGTTTTACAACATTTTATGACAAATCATATTTATTATGCCAAGATCATGTGACAGAAAAAAATGAAACTCCAAACTCCACATTTCAAGACGACCAGCTCTGGCCTCGGGAAAAAATCCGTATAGGATTGTTGCCCAAGGCCATATTTGTGGTCTTATAGTGTGGGTAATATAGCTGTTATTTTACTTCTAGCAGGTGTTCTTTTGTTTGTTGTGTTTTACTACAGCCTTTTACCGATTATACAAGGTATAATTACAGGTATATTTGACCGACGATTGCCAGCCGGTAAGCGAAACACGCGGTAAATCTGACCGACCGTAATCACACAATTCTTCTAATATTTGGCCATATTTGTGGTCTTATAGTGGGTAATATAGCTGTTATTTTACTTCTAGCAGGTGTTCTTTTGTTTGTTGTGTTTTACTACAGCCTTTTACCGATTATACAAGGTATAATTACAGGTATATTTGACCGACGATTGCCAGCCGGTAAGCGAAACACGTGGTAAATCTGACCGACCATAATCACACAATTCTTCTAATATGAATGACAACGCCGCGCCAACTAGTTGGAAATGACCAAATATTACAGATTTGGGGGGAAGGTACTGGGAGTGACAGCCGTCAAGGTCAAGCAGTTTAGCCACTATTACGAAGTAAAATTACCAATCAGTCAATTTGACCGATGTTTCGTTTTAAGTGTTAATAAGTGACACAAAAGTTATGATGGGATAGCAATGGGTTCATACTTTTAAAATGTATGGAAATATGCCTGTTTAGCTGATCGTTACAAAATTATTTATATTTTTACTGCGGACATTTTCCATCATGATTTTATGCAAAATAAAGTTTCATGACGTTTCGGGATCTGCAATCTGATTCCGTCCTCAGGTGAACTAATATCTAAAACATAACACAATTAACACATAATCCGGACTAAACCGGTATAAAGCTGAACAAATAGACAAGCAGTCAAAAAACTTACAAACAATTCATCCACTAACCATTACACACATATGAAACAAACACGTCCATTCGTCACAGGGTCTTTGAGTCTCTGTGACGAGTTGACGTGCTATTAACTAAAGATATAGAAAGAAACATAGAACTCATCATTCAATCTAGACAGTTTTTTAATATTCCGGATACTAAACACTCTTTTTGCAAGGCCAGGATTAAATACCACCTTTGATGGTTCTTCAGTCATGCGAGAATTAAGATGTCAAACTGACCTCTCGCAACTTCAATTCATGACGGCCAATGGCATACGCCATCACCATGCAACGATGGGGACATTATTAGGTTCTGAATTCACATGAAATCTATCTAACCACATGAGTCACACATTAGATGTCCATAACAAAAACTATTGCTATCCTCGAGAGAGTGTAAATCGTGGTAAAGTTGGGAAATTTTTACTAGGTTTACAAGGTGTGAAACTTACTGAGAAGTCACCGGTGTCAAAGGCAGCTGAAAATAAGACAGAAACTTTTAGTACTAATGATGCTGTAGAAAATGGGGCTGAGGTACAGGATAACAATGATGTTTCTGTTGAGGATCGGGTACCGAGCAACAATGAAATCTATGATGTAACCTTAAATAAGAAACATCTCAAAAAAACTATGGACAGACGAAGAAAAACAGGTGGTTGTAACTCATTTTGTTGACTTAATTCGCCAAAAGAAGAATCCGGGGACAGTTAAATGTAAGGCTTTAATAAAAACAAACCCAATTTTGGCATCAAGAACACCTTGTCAAATCAACACCTTTATATACAGCATTAACAAGGGAAAACTTAAAATTGTCTTTTAGTTTAGAAAATATTATAAATAACTGGAGTGACTTTTTAAGCAACTTTTTGTAGTGTTTATATTTGTGTTTTGGATGGTTTTTGTATATGCAATTTTATATTTGTATTATTTTACTTCTTCATAAAAATCTGATTACATTTGACACACATGAATACTTTTATTGTTTTGTCATCAAAATAGGGGGTCATTGAATGAAAATGGATTGCATTTATAATTTTTCCTAACTGGCATAGTCTGTCATCATCTGTTACTGTTGTGCAACAGATGTTTGTTGTGTTTATGTTTTAGATACTTTTAAATAGGTTTTAATTTACTTATTCATAAAAAAACTGAATATATTTTATTGTTGTTACATTTTTATTGCTTTATGTCATTGATTTTATTGTAAAACTGAATACATTTACTGTTTTATCATCAAAATATACAGTTATTGAAGGATAATGTATTGTATTAATAACTTTTTCTAACTGGTTTAGTCTGTTGTCATCTGTTACTGTTGTACAACACATTTTTGAAGAGTTAATATTTGTATTTTATATATTTTTCATTTATGTAATTTTATATATAAATTAATTTACTTCTTAAACAAACTAATACATGTTATCAATGTTACATTTATTGTTTTATTGTCACTATTGTAAAAATAATACATTATTGTTTGATAAAAAATGGGGGATCTTGCAGGATGATGTATTGCAATAATAATTCAATTATTACTTACCGTTTGATTGATACTGTTTATTGTTAGTTGCAATGTTTCACTGTAGCAAATAAAAGCAATGTCATAGAAATTTATATTATTTATTGATTTAATGCCTAGACCACCTCATCAAACAAATACCAGCATCAGTCACAGTTCAGGACAGCTGAATCTAAGATCATTACGCTCATCAATAAACAGATTACATCTTCATATGATTTGAGAAATGACAAGAGTTATCAATTTGAATGTTAAGCTTGTTAATCCAATGAGGTATGTTGAGGGTTTAAGTCTTATGCAGGCACTAGTCGAAAATTAAGGGCAATATTATCTGCATACTTTGACTTGGCCATCAGCTGCATTGTGACATTGTCAAGAGGTAGAGGGGTTGTCAGGATTGATCAATATTAAAAAATTATTTTAAAAAATGTTAAAACCAAGCCTTCTTTAGTATCAAACATCTTTTATTACCAGCCTTCACAAGCACCATATTTACAGGTGAGTGTCAGCATTAAAACAAATAGTGAAATTAATAGGTGTGGGGAATAGAGGGTGTGAGAATTCATACATATTAAAATTTTTTATAAATATGGCCTTGTTAGTAAAAGCAAACATTTCTTATTAACAGCCATAATATCCTCCATATTTTACAGGTGAGTGTCACCTTTACTGCAACTGGTGAAATTTAATAAGTGCAGGGAAGAGAAAATTCAATATAAAAAACATACTTTAAACAAATTTTAATCCAAGGCCATGGTTAGTAACAGCACAACCATTTTTTATTACCAGCCGTTCCATCCATCATATTTTACAGATGAGTGTCAGCATTGTCCAGTTAACAGTTTAAAATATTACCTCTACCTGTAGGTAAGGTCCAATGCAACGCCATAGGCCAATGCAAATGGCGTCATACATACCCATTGCAGCCCTTGCTTTTCACTCCATACTTCTAAGTGGATTGTTGAAGAAATCTATAAGATTTTTTTGCACATCAAATTCTCCTCCTGTTGGCCCTCCTTCTCGACAGGGTAATCTTTAAGGTTACAGGCTCTGCCAGGGAACGGACGCTCTCATGACCATCTTTGCTTTCATTTAATGCTGGCATGTTATCCTCTTTCATTTTGTCTCATGAAATTGTATGATTCAAGCAGCTAGAATTAAAAATATAGTGTATTAAATATCCTATTTTCATCTGTCAAGCCTTTTCCAGGTTTAGCTCTGTTTTAAATAATTTTTGAGAGGAAACCCTTCAACATACACGCTCAAAACGTTGTGGTGTAGGAGAATAAATGCCATGTACTGAGTGTTAAAACCGGGCATGTATATATAGAATTATACATCCCTCATTTGACTATATACACTCATTTACAGCTGACAAAGAGAAGATTTTTTTTTATAAAAAACAGTACATCAAACTTTTGACCAGTCTTATTAAGACTGGTAATAAGACAGTTTTGACAATCTCCCCTTACAATAGCAACATTGAATCTCTTAAAAACAAATTTTTATAGATAAACCAGATGATGGCAACCAAACTCAATAAAGGCGAGTTGTTGTATGTGTGTCAATAAAGTTCAAGTATTTGGGTATAAAGTATTATTTGCGATAAAGATATCTGTCTATACTCAGAATACAAACACGTACATGGAAGACTAAAGACTGACAACTTAAAAAAAAAATTCAATCAAGCCTAGGCTGGCCATACGTCCCGATTTGGCCGGGACAGTCCCGTTTTAGACCACTTATTTGGCCGTCCCGTCGCTTTTCGAAAATAATCTATAATGTCCCGGTTTCAATGTAGTAATAATAAAAATAATTATATTCTTACGAACAAAAATAATAACTTATGATCAGTTTCATCGTATCTCATAAAAGCTTAAGAAAATTGAAGTACAGTATAAAAAAGTGTACAGAAATTCATCGTTTTTGTGCTGTTTCGTGCATATTTGCGCGCAGCGGCTGTACAAGCGACTTCGCAAAGAGCCTGGCTTTTCTTGGTGACTGTACCCGTCGCACATGCGCAGTCGGTGCCACTGGTGCCAGTCAGTCGGCAGTCTGGTCCGACCTATTCACTGTGTGTGTATTGTCGTACAGGGTTGTTCAGTTTTACTGTGAATTTCATCTGTGTAAACGTGTAGAAAGTTTTGTATTTGTACGTATCGTATGGTTTTGTGAATAATGTCTCTCTCAAAACAGCAAAAACGGTTATGTGTTTTTAACGACGATTTGGAGAGAGAATTCAAGTTTATTAAAACTGACATTTCTACCGCTGATAGATCAAAAGTAGTTTGCAAAACCTGTGGTGTCCATTTTTCCGTCGCTCACGGAGGAAGAAATGATATTACTCAACATACAAAATCGAAAAAAACATAAAGATGCCGAGAAAGCTGCTACCACTTCTTCTACTTTACAACATTTTATATTAAAAAAGGACACCGATGATAAAATTTCTGCACAAGAAGGCATGTTTGCTTACCACGCAATTGTTCATGGACACAGTTTTAGGTCAAATGACTGTCTTTCCAAACTCATTAAAAAGATTTATGAGCCAAAATATTCATGCAGTAAGACCAAAAGTGAGGCAATTGTGTGTAATGTCCTGGCACCACTATCCGTTGATGAAGTGGACAAAGAGTTGAGTCACTGTGGGTCTGTTTCTCTCAGCATAGACGCTTCAAACAAAAAAGCAGAAAAATGTTTTCCTGTGCTTGTTCGTTATTTTTTGCCATTGTCTGGAGTCCACGTTAAAATGATTTCATTTACTTCACTTCCTAATGAACAATCTGAGACTCAGAGCAAAATGCTAGAGGAACTAATAAAGAAAAAAAATCTTAAAGAAAAATTAGTTGCTATGTGTGCTGACAACACCAATACAAATTTTGGCGGGGCCGCTAGAAAAGGGAAAAATAATGCTTGGCGACACCTTCAACAAAGTTTAGGGAAAGAAATAATCGGAGTAGGGTGCGGTGCACATATAGTCCACAACTGCATTCAAACAGCTGTCGACACTCTGCCGTTTGATATTGAATGCTTCACAGTTAAAGTTTATAAGTACTTCCACATTTATACTGTCAGACCTGAAGAGCTGAAAGAATTTTGTCAATTTGCTGGAGTGGAGTATTCAAAGTTACTGGAGCACGGAAACACTCGTTTTCTGTCCCTTGGCCCAGCTATTACACGTATTCTAAAGATTTTTGAAGGCCTAAAGTCTTACTTTCTCTCCCAGGACAAATGCCCTTACTTTTTAAGCAAACTTTTTGAAAATTCATGTTTTAAGCCATGGCTGATGTTTGTGACATCCCATATTTCAACGTTTGAAGAAACCATTTTGAAGATAGAGAAGGATAATATCTCGGCTACTGAAGTTGCTTGGCGCATAAGCTCGCTCAAAAGTGTGATGAAATCTAGAGAGGAAGAGAAATTTATCCCGACTAATGTGAAAACACTGATATTAAACTTAGAGAAGGAAGGAGAACTGAATGTACAAGACTTTACAGCAACTGTGGGAAAGTTTTACAAAACTAGTGTTGACTATTTAGACAAATGGGAATTGAGCTTCGGTGGTGTACAAAACTTGCAGTGGATTTTACTGCAAACAGTTCCGTCATGGAGTGATATCCAGACCAGCCTCTCTAATATAAATGCCAGGCAGATAAAGGAAATATTTGAAAATCAAGCCGAAGAAACCAAACTCTTTGACCAGTGGCAGTGTGTAAAGGATATTGTGTCTGAAAACATAAAGGAATGGAACAGAGTGGACAAGACAAAGGTAAAAACTCCTGTTGAAGAGAGATGGAAGCAAATTTTTTCAAAGCTTAATAGTGAGGACATTTCATATAATGCTATATTGAAAGTGGTTGAATTTGCAATGTGTTTACCAGGAACCAGTGCTCCAGTAGAGAGAGTTTTTTCTATTATGAACAACTTGTGGTCACCTGAAAAATCCCGTCTTGATGTTAACACAATGAGTTCAATGCTGATGGTTCGAGTGAATTTTAAATACACTTGTGACCAGTTTTACGAGATGCTCTTAAAAAACAAAGATGTGTTAAAAAAGATAAGTTCTTCCCAAAAATACTTTTGGTATGATAAAGCTGATGAGCAGGCTGGACCCTCAAACGTAGAATAAAGTTTAACTCAGGAGACTTTCCACGTGTAGCCTACAGTAAGTTAGCATATTAACAAATAATTATTGAATTTATTAATGTAAGTTATAAGTTGTCTACATTTGTAATAATAAATTCAAAGAAAATAAAAAATAACCCTAGTTTTTAATTCAAGAACAAACTCATCCCATTTCCAAACAGCCTAAGGTTTGCAATGTCCCGGTCTAGGTCAGGACATTTATGGCCACCCTAATCAAGCCTTGATGGAAGCTAAAGCAGGTGAAATTAATATACAAAATGAAGATTACCAATTAATGCCAAGTAAACAATATTTGTATTGTTAAATATAAAATTTAGAGTTTCTTGTGGTCATCGCTGAATCCAGATATGACCACTGACGCACGCGCGCGCGCACACACACACACACACAGACATCACGTCCGAACCTACTTTTTTTGGATTCACAGGACCCCAAAACAAATATATTTTCTCCCAACTCAAATTCAAACATTTTGACAAAACAATACTTTCTCCATATACTATCTCCTTATATATGTATAAGGGGGAAAGTAAAAGCATACATATTATAAGCATAATTTTAGTGAGGTTTTTGATTTTTTTAATATTTTAGTGTCTAAATTTATAAATTATTTACTGTTGTAAGTTACAATATTTTATCTAAACATAAGGATCTAGCTATTCCTGGTTCATCACAAATGAAGCCATTTGTTATTTAAGTTTTGCTGGGAGAAAATTTTGAAGACTTAGGAGATAATGTTTGGGGAAAACCCTCAGAACCTGATCCTCATGACGTTTAAGATAATGTTTAAGAATGTAAGTATGAGTCAGAATCTGACCAGGAACTCCATTTCAGTGATAAAGACGCAACGCAAAAGACAAACTGACATACAACGCTCTGCGTAGGTAAAAAATATCAATAACCAACTTAACTCCTCCGAGCGCTGAATGTCAATGATGTATGGTCTAAATAATAATAAACAACCTTTTCTTGTAAAATTCACTAAAAATGAAATAACATAAATATATATTGCGATTGACTGGTAGCTAAAAGGTTAAAACACTCACTTTTTCCCACTCAAAAATTTTAATCCAAAAGTTTCTTACCACTAATTTCCTGAAATTTCTTGTTTCAGCCCATCCAGGACCCCGATCCCCAGCTACACGGGATACTGGTGGTTTTAAAGTATATGTGGAAAAATGTGCTTCTGCAGAGCTCATCTTTTCTATTCTCTATTCAGTTATAGAGTATGACCACCTCCAGACGGCATTATTTCGGGATTTGGACCACCTAGTACCAGCAAACCTGAGCTGCAACTGATAACTGTTCATCTAACCACAATGCAATATTATCGTCTAAGTCTGTTACAAAATAATATTTTATTGAAAACATAAAAAAATAACCCAGTTCTGGGCAGTCAGTTTACTATAAAATGTCTTCTTGAAACAAATTTTCCACTTTAAATTTACTATTACGACACTACACTTTGCTAACAAAACATAAAACACGTATAGAGATAATAACTTATTATATTTCAGTTCAAAACACTGTCAAACTAATACAAAAACATTGCCTTCCCACATTATATCAGACACAGTAAATAAACAACAAACCAAGTCAAGTGGTTATCGTCTTCTTAGCTACTCTTCCAGCTGAGATTTTTTTTATTTTCCTCCTTTCAAAGACAGAGCAGAATGGCAAAAACAATTAAGCTAGAGAGCTAGACAGCGTTCTCCAATATTCAGAAGCTCCAATTAGTTCTAAAAATCCTGTAAGGTAGTAGCAAAATGCAGTACTGACAAATGTGTATAGAGCACAGCAATCGGCGGGTCATTGACAGCACGTGCACAGTACATCAACTGGGGCTGAAGGGTGAACCATCTCCCAGTCAATTGACTCTGATCGACTTGCGTGCAAATTTCCACTGCAATTCAATCGACTTGAATAATACCCAGGACATGCTGCTTACTAGTGATTTTATAGGGAATTTCCACTACTTGGCCTGATGTCTAGAGTGCAATGACAGGACACGTTTGGATTATTTTTTTTGCTAGTAGTTGGTCATAAATATTGGTGGAATAATTGATCTCAGACACAGAAACTAATAAGTGTTAAGCCAACTGTTATTAATATTGTTGTTATTAGGTCAAGTATAATATAGTAAACAATTTAATATAAATCAATGCGCATGGGCAACAGATGCTACCGCACACAAGAGTGCTTTCTAGCCGCTCGCCAGTCTAATAGGTACTGAACTGCCTTAGCCCTCCAGGTGCTATTGACACATAATGTTTCGATTTGGGCCCCTAGTGAAGTGCTACAACGCATATGTCGATTCGAAAATTCGATATAGCAACTCTTATTCTCATCCGAATAGGTTGATTTTTATATCGTTTTACAGGTAAATAAATTCTCTATCCAGCAGCCAGTGCAAGTTTGCAATTAGTTAGCAATCGTAATTATTATAAAATGAGTCAACCAGTCAACCAAGTTTTTAAGTGAAATTCATACTGCTTTTGATGAAGAAAGTGATGCGGATAGTTTGAACAATATTGATAGATGGCTATTTATTGATCGTTAAACATACAATAGTTGTAATAGATCTCGTGAAAATATTCTTACAATAAATAAATGTGGCTGTAAATACAGTGCAACAACAATAAATATAAAATAAATAAGTGCCAAACAATACTATAAGACATGCTTCATGAACTATACGATAAAAATTAATAGATAAATCAATATATACATGCATTAAAAACCCAAAGTGGTTTTATCACAATCGAAAAATTCATTTATGTCATAAAAAGGTTTTAAAACAAGCCATTCGTGCAAATATTTTTAAAGTACTGTAGGTATACATGTGTGGCTGTGTCTAACAACTGTCATATAGTTTGTTTATATTTTTAAATCATATGTTTTTATCTTTGTTGACTTTGTTTACGTTTTGAATTATTCATTCCTTTTTGTGATTAATAAACCTTCTGATGTTCCGCATTTAGTTTATTATTATTAGTTATCATTACACGCACCACAAATTGGTGACCCCGACGTGATCCGAAGTCAATTTCTGAAAATGTCAAACAAAGAAGAAAACGTCAGTGATCCAGATCTTCATCTCTCGAAAATAACAATCAAGATCCCACCCTTTTGGCGTAAGAATGTTCGAGTTTGGCTGCGTCAGGTTGACGCCCAATTCATCACGAAAGGTATCAAACAGGAATAAACTAAGTATTATTACGTACTAGGTAACCTTGATACTGATGTGGCCGAATTAATTTCTGATTTTATTGAGAAACCTCTAAGCAAAACACCTTACCAAGATCTTTGTAACCGGCTAATCTTGGAGTTTAAAGAATCAGAGAATAGAAAATTTGCAAAACTAATTGCCGAACTGGAACTGGGCTAAACTTCTTAGGGAAATGCTTACTCTGGCGGGTACACAAGTTCAAGACGACTTCTTAAAAACACTATTTTTGAAACGTCTTCACGTTAGCTCGATATTAATATCGAGTTCCGACTCTCTAGACAAATGATCTACTATAGCTGACAAAATAATGGAGTATTCCCTCATCCATTCTCAGCAGGTTCACGTGTTAGGAGACAACGAATCAACTAGCGCACAACCCGATAGGTTATCTCGTTTGGAGACGCAAATATCCGAGTTAGCCAATCAAATTTCAATCACGCCAGTTTCGAAAACACGATACAACCTCACAATCTGGTATCTGCTGGTACCATAAGAATTTTGGTAAGAATGCTCATAAATGTACAACACCATGTAACTACCATTCTTCCCCATCTGGGAATCCGGAAAACTAGTCAGGCATTATCTCAACACGGCGGAAGATAGTGCTAGTTTACAACCTCGCCATCTTTTTGTTTATGATAGTCGGACCAATAGCAAATTTCTGGTTGACTCCGGAGTTGACGTTTCTGTAATATCTCCACATGGCATATGAAAACCAAAACCATCCAGTAAATTACTTTTTGCTGCAAATGGATCAAGCATCGCCACATACAGTACAAAACTTTTACAAATAGACTTAGGACTCCGCAGATCCTTTTGTTGGCCCTTTATCATTGCCGACGTTCAACAACCAATTATTGGAGCGGATTTCCTGTTTGAATTTAGTTTATTAATTGACATGAAAAATAGTAAGTTAATAGACGGAAAAACACTTCTTTTTCAATGCGGCTCAATGCCCCCAAAATCAGTATGCTCAGACATTTATCTTGTTGATTTAAATAACAAATATATTCATATACTTCAAAAGTTTCCTGATTTACTGAAAGAAATGCCTGGTCACAAACCGCCAAACATTGATTTCTTCCATACAATCAGTACTAACGGACCCCCATTACCTCAAAGGCAAGATACTTAGCCCCAGACAAACTTTCCCAAGCTAAGTTAGAGTTTCAAAAAATGATTGATTTAGGTATATGTAGACCTTCAAAAAGTCTGTGGTCTAGCCCACTGCACATGGTACCAAAGAAGGATGGCTCCTGGCGCCCATGTACCGTGCTCTCAATCACGTAACTATTCCAGATAGATACCCGGTACCTAATATTCAAGATTTCAACTCACAGCTCGAAGGTAAGACAATATTTTCAAAAATAGATCTTGTCAAAGCCTATCACCATATTCCTGTTCATACAGATAATGTACACAAAACAGCTGTTATCACACCATTTGGTTTGTTCGAGTTTGTTCGAATGCCATTTGGATTGAAGAACCCAGGTCAAACTTTCCAACATTTCATTCACCAAGTCTTACGTGACCTTCCATTCGCATACTATTATCTAGATGACATCTTAATCGCCTCTAAATCCGAAAAGGAACATGAGAAACATATTCATTCACTTTTCGATTCCCTATCCCATCATGGTCTATGCATTAACGTTTCAAAATGCGAGTTTGCTGTCCCTGAAATCTCATTCCTCGGCTATCGCATCAATAAGAGTGGTATATTTCCACTTCCTGAACGAGTGAAAGCAATTATAGACTACCCTCTTCCTGAAACAGTCGATCAACTCAGACGCTTCCTAGGAATTGTCAACTTCTACAGAAGATCCCTACCTAACTCAGTCAAAACACAGAAAGCCTTATATGACCTTTGCCAAACTCCTAAAAAGAAGGATAAAATCAAGTTGGACTGGAATGATACTGCCAAAAGTTCCTTCACCAAGTTGAAAACTGAATTGGCCAATGCCACTCTTCTGTTCCATCCTTCCAGCAATCTCCCACTAGTCCTCACAGTGGATGCTTCAAATTTTGCAATCGGTGCTTCTGCCCACCAGATAAGAGGGAATATCGCTGAACTTATAGGTTTCTTCTCCAAAGTTCTCTCAGTAGCTCAAGAAAACTATAGCACTTACAATCGTGAACTTTTCGCTGCATATGAAGCAGTTAAATACTTCAAGCATTACCTTGAAGGTCGTCATTTTGTTATCTCAACAGAACACAAACCTCTCAGTTACGCATTTGAACAGCGTCCTGAGAAAGCAACTCCTCGGCAACTAAGACATCTCGATTACATTGGCCAATTCACTACTGATATCAGGTATATTCCTGGTAAACAAAATCAACATGCAGATGCTTGTTCGAGGATCACAGAAATTGTATTATCACCAACAATTTTACTCCAAGACATCGCTAGTGCTCAATAAAAATGTAGAGAACTTAAAAATATCATGCAATTCGTTTCATCGTCATACTTATTCCATACTGTAAACCTGGATAATGGCCTGAAATTTTTATGTGATTCTTCGACAGGCAAACTACGACCTTTCATCCCTCTCATTTACCGAAGACCCCTATATGACTCCATCCATAATTTATCCCATCCTGGAATTGCAGCATCTGTAAAATTTGTTCAAGAGAGATTCTGCTAGCTTTCGCTGAAACGTGATGTTACTTTGTGGGCCAAGACGTGTATACCTTGTCAACGATGTAAAATATGGCGTCATACCTCTTGTGAACTTGGTCCTTATCCTCCCACTCAAAAGAGATTTTCTCATTTAAACATCAACATCATTGGGCCTTTAACACCTTCAAGAGGATACCGTTACTTTATGACTATCATTGACAGATTTTCTCGTTGGACTGAAGCAATCCCAATATCAAGCATAACCGCAGAAGAAATTGCCTCCACAATTCTTCATTCATGGATATCCTGCTTTGGCGTTCCTCGCTTCATCACGACCGATAGAGGCAGACAGTTTCACTGTCAACTATTTTCATCCTTGACATCCATGCTTGGCATTCATCATATAATGACCAGAGCTTATCATCCTGCTGCAAATGGGGCTATCGAAAGGTGGCATCGTTCCTTAAAATCAGCTCTGAAAGCCCAACTTACTAATGACTGGGTACCGAAACTTCCATCTGTGTTACTTGGACTTCATTCTACAATCATCCCTGAAGTAGGAGTTTCACTTGCTCAACTCGTCTTTGGTGAATCAATCACTCTTCCTGCTGATTTCTTTGAAGACTCCAAGTTAGCAATCGACATACCTACACTTCTCACCCAACTTCAGGAGCATGTCAAAACTATTCGACCCGTCCCATTTCGACACCACAATTAGAAATCGATTTTTATACACCCTGATCTCATGACATAATCTCATGTCTTGAACCGTCAAGATTCCATAAGAAAACAGCTTCAACCAACCTATGAAGGGCCATTCAAAGTTGTATCAAGAGGTGACATTCTTCAGTATATTGTTACCCAAAGGCGAAGATTCTGTTTCTATTGATCGGTTGAAACCAGCCTTTACATTACAAAACCATTTTCAAGCTAAACATGAGTCAGACTACCCATTAAATAATCTACCTAAAACGTTCACATCCCCAGTCACCCCAACCAACACCAAAATTAAACCAACCTACAAACAACAACGGTGTGAACAACCTGCGGACAGTTCTGGACAGCAATCTGTTCCTCTTGACACGCCCCCTGAGAGGAAGACCCGCTTTGGAAGAGTGTTAAGACTACCTAATAAATATACCTCTTAACATCACGTTGTCACTGGGAGGGGAGTATGTGGCTATGTCTAACAACTGTCATACAGTTTGTTTATATTTTTAAATCATATGTTTTTTATCTTTGTTGACTTTGTTTACGTTTTGAACTATTCATTCCTTTTTGTGATTAATAAACCTTCTGATGTTCCGCATTTAGTTATTATTATTAGTTATCCTTACACGCACCACACATGACATGATGTGCTATAACAGAAATCAAATTAGAACACTTTACACCCATGCACTCATAAGAATTTAAGACATTGCAAAGCCTAGAGAAAGGTCTTACGATAGCCTTTGAGTGACATGTATTATGAACATGCAATTCGATGGCCTAACTCTAATACCGTGTGTATGGAAAAAGTCTACTTTACAGGATAGGAAAAAAAACGTTAACAACAATTACACGTATGTTGTCACCACAGAAAGAATATTCCTCCATCTAAAACCTCTTATCTTAACACTGATTTAAAACAACATATTACATAAATTGTAATAAAGCTACGAAGAAACTAATTGCACACATATAGAATTTTAGGTAATGCTCGCATACATTTACTACATTTTAAACACTTAAATTCACTGTTTAACCTAAAGAGAATAACAAACCGGCACAGCTGCACAATGTAAATAATGCAAGATACGTGTTGTGAGAAGGAAGGTACCAATTGCAAGATACAAGTTCATCATTTCCCAATTGTTTAAATTATTTACCATTTTTATAGACATACAAAATCTTAGAATTAGGTGGGGGCAAATGAAATCGACATTTTCACCAAGAACCTGAAAACTAAATTTGGAAGATATGTGGTATTAAGTTAAGCCATCGATATGCGATGTGTAGCATGCAATATTCTTCTTGACATGCAGAAAACTATAATATATATATATATATATATATATATATATATATATATATATATATATGTATGTATATATATATATATTTTATTTATTTTAAATAAAGACTGTGATCATGGGGTAATCCTCCGAAACGTGTTTTAGAAAAATAAAATGCAAAATGGTACACTGGCATTATTTTTTTTGTAGTTATATTAGTAGCCCTAATAAGTGAAAGATCACTATGTAATAAATATATTATGGTTTGCTGCATGACAAGAAGAATTTTTAGTTATTCGTCTATTCTCCATAAGATTAACATGGGAAAGAGTATGCAGGTTTGCCGCTGTGAGGAACACTGAAAGTAGGCACTTCTAGCATAAACAATTTTTATTTTGACAAATTATACCAACTTTCATCAACATATGTCCATAAATAAAGCAGTTTGCCTATTCTCTATGTGACTAACATGGGAAAAGACTATGCAGGTTAGCTGCCATGATAAACACAAACTATGATTTTAAGCATAAATGGATGGATCTCAAACCACATGAAGCTAAATAACAATTTTTATCCAAAAATAAAGATTGATAAGTGAAATATTAATTTTTCCTTATCCTCCAAAGGTTTAAATTGAGCCCTAAAATACAACATTTTGTGTTTTGATTTTTTAATATTTTTGTAACAGTTGGAGATAGAGACAAACTTTAAGGAACTAAATTGTGTAGTTTTTAAGCTAATTCAAATGGTGAAAGATAAAATTATCAAATTACATATGAAAAACGCAGAAACCCAATTTTTTAGTACAAAAACCCCTCCAAACTACCTGTTCCGATTGAGCTATATGTCTGGTTTACGAACTATTCCGAGCAAATGTAGGAATACAAGTCTCTACCAAATTTGGTCTCGATAGGACCATTTTTATGAGCGTTATCGTGTTCACAGACACATATATGTATATAAATTTTAACGACTATTGTTTTTGGCCTCTGGAGACTTAAAGACGAAAAAAATAACATGGTCTCGGGCTTAAGTCTTGCCATGAGACCTACGGTAACAGCTTCTTCCCTATGGGAAATTGGCTAATAAATAAATGTATATATTTTTGTTTGAGAAATTATTTTTTTATTTAAAAAATAAAAAAATAATTTAAATAATAAAAAATTAAATAAAAAAATAATTTCTCAAACAAAAAAAAGGGTACTAAGTTATGCATAATTATTTAATATTAATAGTAGCCCTCATTTACCAACTCAAATATATATATATATGTGTGTGTGTGTGTGTGTATTGGTGTCAAAACTTTTTTGAAAATTTTGTATTTTAAGTTACTTTCAAGGGGGTTTCTTTCTGTTTCCAAAAATATAAAATACATAGGCTTATAGATTATATTAAATTTGTTCTAACAATAATTTTTGTTTTATTACCTTAACCCTAGAACACAAAGGCTTCCTGAGCCAAGCGTTGTTACAAAGGCGTAGTCTCCTAGACTACTTTTTTTTTAAATAAATAAAAAATACTTTTAATGACGGAGAAATTTTTTAAATTATGAAAACACTTAAAGTGAACATTGAATTAATGGTTTATAAGAGTTTAATGTCCAAATCTTAATTTTTCTGGCACTGGCAGCAGATTGTCCCTTGGTGTTCGCCGCACATGACATTTGTGCAACGTCCACAAAAATATTTTGTCATGCGCCGTAATCTTGGAGTTAAGAAAGCATACACCTTCCTACTTTGTTGGACTGGTTGTGGAGCTCATTTTGCACACTTACATTTAAAATATAAGCAATAGATTGCCGGAAGAGAGTTTGTGGCAACATTGTGGCCTGAAGCCAGGACTTCAGGAGCTCTCTGTGCATTTCTCTAAAACATTTTGCCGACTTAAGGGCTTAAAAAATTAGCTCAGACACGATTTTCTTCATATAATATGTATATATAATTTAAAGTGATGTTTATGATGTTATAAAATATGCATAGGGGCCACCTCCTTGTTTTACGACTGCAGGAAGTGTTACTGCACATTAGGTCCAATTCAAACACATATTCACACTATATACAACATATATTTCCAAAATAATGTTTAACTAACACCATAAAAAAGCGATAAAAATAAAAAGCGAACTTACAATAATCTGCAATAAGACACCACGATCCGTACACGTCGCGAGTCTGCCGCGAACTGTGCGTTGTTACAAAGGCAAAGTCGACCTGACGACACGAACTTACTTACTTTACTCCTTGGCGCTACAGCCCGACGTGGACCTTGGCCTCATTCACAATGCGCCTCCAAACATTTCTATCTCTTGCTCTTTCCTTCCATCTTCTTACATTTAATTTTCTTAGATCTTCTTCTACGTCTTGCTGCCATCTTCTTCTAGGTCTTCCCCTCTTTCTCACTCCTATTATATTACTGTTCAATATTCTTTTCTGTAGCCTATCTTCATTCATCCTCTCTACATGGCCAATCCAACGTATTCTGGATGATTTAATAAATCTAACAATATCTTCCGACCCAATTATTTGATTTATTTCGTGATTATGTCGGACTCTCCAAACCTCTCCATCTTTTACTGGGCCGCACATCCTTCGATACATTTTCCTTTCATAGATTCGCAGAGCTTTTATATCTTCAGAGGTTAAAACCCATGATTCCGACCCATATGTTACAACTGGTCTTACCAACGTTTTGTAAAGTCTAATTTTTGTATTCTTTGTTATAAGTTTTGATTTCAAAACTTTCCAGTTGGCATAAAAAGCTCTGTTACCAGCCATTATTCTGTTTCGTATTTCATTTGAGATCAGGTTCTTTGAGTTGAGTCATTCCTAGGTATTTAAATTCTGTCACTTCCTCAAAGGCATGCTCTCCTATCTTAATACCATCAGGAGCTATTCTACTTTCTGCTTGAGAAATCTTTACGCGAACTTAAAAAACTTTAAAATCTCATTAAACAAAGGACGCAAGCGAACACCAACCAGACCCTTTTAACCCATTCCCGTCTAATGACGTACACTGTACGTCAGCGTATTTCGCTAGACAGATGTCTAATGACGTGCGCCGTGCGTCCCGCGGCCCGGGCCGCGGGGTGGTTATGAGCAAACAATATACGTTGCCTGCTTATATTTCGACGTAGTTCTTTTTTCCGCCGTTAGGGGTTCTAGTTCATTTCTCATCCGATAGATGGTGTTGGCGTCCTCTTTTATCATCTTATTTGGTGTCAAATGTTCCGTATTGACAGTAAATTATTTTCTCGTTTGCACAATTCGTTTAGTGATTGTATTTATTGATGATAATACAGTTATAATGATTATTATTTAAAGATTTATTATTAAATATTTATTACTGCAGGTAACTAGAAGTAGATCTGCTAAGTAAAATAAAGGAATCTTTTGAAAATAAAGTAAAATTTGACGAAACAAAAATACCTACTTGTTTCTATGTCTACAGCTTGGAACTGGTGAAAAAGTACAGTAATAATTTTTTTTTCTTGCTAAAAGTGATTGTATACGCAGATAAAGAGTATAAGGAACAGAGCAAAGAAATCAAAACACATAATTCATGAAGTTACTGTTAATTCTTTCACGCTAATAGTGACGTGCGGTCGTAGTGAACGAGGCTCGATTTTCGTTCAGCCCGGGTGGCCACAAGCATCGACCGTTCTGCCAGACAGGAATGGGTTAATATTAGGGCAAGACCGACAGCTACACGGAGTTTTGTAAATTTTTGTGGAGTGGAAGGGGGTAAAGGATAAAAATGACACCTTGCGCGTCATCTCTCAGACGACGCCTTTGTGTTCTTAAAACCCACAGACCAGAGTTAATGGTTCCAGGCTCCAAAGTGTTAAAATACAGTCAAACTTGAGACCATAGAGGCTTGTTTTGCTTGGATACTGGGGTAATTTAGTAATTTTTAAACAATTTATAGCCTAACTTTTTTATTTTTGATCTAAACCTCACAACTAATACATATATTCACAGATGAAATCGAGAGCTTTAAGAATATGTAATACTTCCCGGGTCTATTATATAAACTTTTTGCTGACATTGTGAAATTGCATAGTACGTAATAGCATTCGTACTTAAACAAATTAGTACTAAACTGCTTAGAAATGTCCAATTGGCCTATTTTATAACAGGGAATGTATTGAGGAGTATTTCAATACATTAAAATATATATAATTTTAACAAAAAAAGATGTATGAAATTGAAAGACTGAGCCTGAACTACACTAGGGATAAATATGCAACAGCAAATATAGAACCACAAGGAGTTCTTGGGTATAGGGCACAATGTGTTAAATTTGAAAGTATTGTATATTTTGGAATTTTGTTTGAGAGAAAATTATAAAAAAAACATAAATAAAAAAACAATTAATAATAATACCTAATTAATTAATTTAAATTTAAAAAGTAACACCGCCAAACTAAAAAAAATCCTTTTTTTGATTTTGCTAATTCTACACTACACTTCACCTTGTACTTACCTAACTTGTACCTATTGTTGCCTCCTTTGGCTGCAGTTGCGTAGGAATTGTCCAAGTGCTTGCCCGATAAAGACCGGGACAAGGAAGTAATCGTGTAGTAACATGGTGCCAACCAGTCTATATTGCCGTCTGTTTGGTGATGGTGGGATAGAGGGACAAATTTTGTAGGCGAGGGGTATGTGTTACCCTAACGCTGTTCTGTAAAAGAAAAGAATTCTTTCAATGAATAAAAAGCCTGGTCTATTAAAAATTTTTTGAGGTTGCTCCTAAACTTTAACAAATCATTTTGATGTTTAATTAAAAAACACTGGTAAATTTTGAAAAATTTTCAATCCTGAATACAGAGGTTTGATTTCATAAAAAGCTAGTCTAAGTTTTTGTGCAAAATTGTTCCTGAGTATTATAATTGTGTGTATTATTTAATAATTCTAATGACAGATATGTGCAAATTGCAAACCTTGATTGCAGTAAGTTAAAAAAGTAATTTTAACACGTTCGCGACGGAAGTGAAAATGCCAACTTTTTTTATTTGGTGGTGATGTGATATATATATATAGGGCCTATATTTATAATTACCATAATTCGTGCCTAGGGATTTAGAATATCGCTTGATTTTGTTGATAAAAGTACGTTGTTATCATTGTATTTGTTTAAAACTATTTTTTATATTTTTTTTTTTTTTTTTATAATACCAAAGTGTTCTTTCTAAAAAAGGCAAGGGACATCAACATACTTTCAGTTTTTAACAACTTTTTGTCAAATAACACGTGCAAGTGTACGAGTATAAATACAAAGGACATATCAAATGACAAAAAAGGACATTTTAATTTCAAAGAAAATTGAAAAATTCCTAGGTATTCGACACTTAAGATAATTAACACGTTTTCTGAACAAATTAACTTACTTTTTCTTGTAGACATAGTCAGTATGAGAAGTAATATATTTGTTAAAAACTGAAACTGATGTTTTGTCGCCATTATTGTTTAAGTAATTGTAGTTTGTTATAGCCTTTTACACAACGTATTTTAATTTTTAATTTAAAAAATTAAACTTAACTAAGATGCTTCCTTCACAAATTAATTAAAATGATGATGTAAATTGTTCATAGAATTTATCTTTATTGATAATCAAACATTTTTGTGTTGGTACAACATGAAAAAAAAAAAACTAAACATGAAAAAGCAAACAACATGACAGGAAACTCAGTTTACTTTTACAGTTTATTTTACTTTTATAGAGAATAGACTAATCAATCAGAACCAAACCAAACGAGCTTCACACCAAACAAATTCAAACTAAAGCAAACTTCAAAGAAGGAAGCAACCTACCTTAATTTTCAAAAAAGGTGCTTAAATCATATGGTCATTTTTAATATGAAAATTTTTAACTCATTTTTGAATTATATATCACAAGTCATCTGTGATATATCACATTTCCCAATCAACAAAATCAGAAACGAATAACATCTCTTATAAAATTCGATGGCGCAATTTGAAAATGAAACATCTGGTAACCTAATACTAATTAGCCGAAACCTGGCCAGACCAGACCGAGTTCCGCTTTTCTTTACTAGAGAACCGTGAGAATATGACCTGACCTGACCTAAAGGCGACAATGACGTAGACGTGGAAGACTGGCGTGAATCCACGTTTGATGGTGATGGCCGAGCTGAATCTAATCTAATGGTTATACGTTACCGACACAGCAGCAGTCAGATTGACAGCATTCACGTAAATTCACATATCTTCAACCCCCGAAAACTATCCCTTGATGATGATGATTGATACTCAACGTTGTGTGTTGTGTGTACTGTGTATCCCGAATCTCTATTCCCAACTCGCGCATGCGTAGTACACTTGTAGCTCTCACTTCTCAGACGTTTCACTGATCCCGTTATAGATTTCCATAAAAACCTGTTTCGTTTTCTCTAGAAACTACAGGCAGTGACTGGTAACTGTTAAAACTGCTGTGATGAAGTACAGTAATCATAGGCTGAGAAGATAATTAAAATTTACTACACTACAGTACTTTAATTTTGAAATAGTAGAAGTAGATTTCTCATCCAAATGTGCATCTGCATTGGTTAGACTGTTATTTAAGTTCTAGACCTGATTAATTAAATAAATATACATCAGTAATATTTTAAATAATTAATTTTGGTATGATTAATACTATTTTACTATTTTTTTACTACAGTATTCATACATGCACTTTCAAAGATTATTCTACGATCAATAGTTAGTAATTGTAATATTTGTAAAATTGTAATTTTAAACTAGCCGTAAACACAGTATAGTACCATTGTCCAATGGTAGTTTAATTGAGGATAAGTTAAATTAAATATTTCAGATATTCTATTCATACATATAGTTTAATGGAATTTCGTATATAGCTTCTTATAGTAGTAGCTTATTTAAATTGTTATAAAAAGGTTACTTTTGGAAGATCCCCAATAAATAAAAATGACCTACAAGGTGGCTTTTTGCGTGTAAGTTTTTATGATATGATAAATAACATAATTTAAATATGACGTTTGATATTAATGTTATAAGGTTAATATTTAACACAAAAAATTGTTTATGCTGTAAATACAGCGTCGAACAAGAGCATAATACAGTCAAACTAATATGTTTATTTATTTTATTTTCTGTATAACTACGTCAGAGGCATTTTTTAACGTTTTGATAAGCATTGGTCCGGACCCCGGTCTTGTAACTACACCTAACGTCGACCTGTTGTTAGAAAGCATCATTAATTAATAGCCCAATGACAAAAAATGGCGACTGGGTCAAGATTTGACCCTTGCGGGATTCGATCCGGCGATCTTCAGTTTTGATGCGGGTATTATATCACTACACCACAAAGCCAGTTATTACTGAACAATAAAAGTATATCGTAATTATTGTAAGATTCGGTTTTGGATTACACACATTAAGTGTTAAAACCAAATAGGATTAAAATCAACAGAAGCTTCAAGGTTACTTACAAAATGCATTTGAACTTAATAACATAGTTCACAACATCTATTCAGGCGTTCGGTTGAAAATCCATGATTTCCTCAACCGAAAACAAGTTGTTTATTTCAATTCTAGGGGAAGTCAGCTGATTGTAAAAAGTTAGACACAATTAATTACTTTCTTTTCTTCAAAAATTATACTTTTTAAGTGTTTTACTAAGCCTACACGCTTTCTTGTGTTTGTTTGATTATTTTTCGCGATGTGATAATTGGTGTTTGGATAAATGGTTTAATTTTGTGCGTCTATTAATATTTTACACCTGAAACCCTTTATACAAAAACTGCTGGTAGCTTTGTTTACGTTTTGGGTTAGGTGTTTACTTATCATGACATCTCACCAAACACCTAGTTTGACAAACATGAAATCTGTTTTCATTCACGCAGTGATCACAACTCTAGTGAAACATATTTGTCCAAACCCGGGACGGACGAAAATGATGAAATGAACCCTCCAACGACATCAAATGTCACACCAATTGTTAGCGAATGGCAGAATGTTCCTTTGTCGGTGGCAACCCTCAACAAACGTAGTAGTGGAGTCCCTAACGATGACTCTGCGTACAAGAGAACGCGTAAAGAATAAAGTTACTGTAGAAAGCTGCTGTTCGTACCCAAAACAGATACACTATTCTCGGTGAATCAGAATAGATGAACTATAAAGAAGTGAGAACATCGCATGATGTACCAAAGCCACCTCCAAGCTATCTTTATTCCCGACATTGCTGATGTTAACAAAATGGTAAAATCTATTGAAACTGTATATAACCATGCAAAGATGAATATTTTTTCAAATGTTTGAACAAGAATAAAATAAAACTTAATCCCACTTCCGTTGATGCGTACTGCAGAATAGTGCATAAATTAACAGAGCTGAAAGTAAATTTTCACACTTTTCAGATAAAACAAGAGATGGCATACCGGGTCGTATTGAAAAATATACATTACTCTACTGATCTAAACGACTTAAAAGAACCTTGGGAAGCACAAGGACACAAGGTTCGGAATATTGTAAATGCAAGGCACTTTAAAACTAAGGTTCCTCTTTCAATGTTCTTTGTAGACCTTGAACCTAGCAAAACTAACAAAGAAGTATACAATATTCAATACCTGCTGAACGCCAAATTTGTTCTTGAACCCCCCAGGGAAAAAAGGGAAATTGTTCAGTGCAAAAAATGCCAAAACTATGGACATACCAAAACCTACTGCTGGCATTCATATCGTTGTGTAAAGTGTGGAGAAAATCATGACACTTTTAAATGTACAAGGCCACAAAATGAACCATCTAAGTTTGCTTTGTGCAACGGCGAGCACCCAGCGAACTACCTAGAGGATGCTCAATCTTTAAAGGACCTGAAAAATAAATCTTTTCCTCCACTGAGAGAAAAGGTAAGCCCAAACTCAAGTAAATAGTTGCGCCAGTCTGAAAATGAACCACAGGTAAACAATACAAGGGCAATACCCACATCAAAGAGAAATGGTGAGACGTATGCGCAGGTTGCTGGAAACAGTCAAAAGGAAGGAAACTTCAATGTTAACAGCTTTGAAAAAAATATGAAAACATTCTTCATCAATCATTCAATAAGTTTGAAAAGTTATTCTCACAATAAGCACAACAAATAGGTTCACTATTAACCTACTGACCACTGTGTTAACAAAATTAAAATCCAATACTATAGTAACAGAAAGTTTTGTTTATACAAACCTTGCTCGTATTCTTCTTATCCGTATTCAGTTCTTTATATAATAATTATATAAAGAAAAACCAAGATTTGTAATAATACCCCCGTCGCACTCAGCGAACCCTCAGCGCACCCTGCGTACTCAGCGAATTTCCAAATCAATAATATAATAATATATGACAAGTTTTATAAAAATTGTCGATAAACATGACAATTATTTGCCTATTCTCTATAAGATTAACATGGGAAAGAGTGTGCAGGTTTGCTGCTGTGAGGAACACTGAAATTAGACATTTCTACCATAAATAATTTTTATCTTAAGATTTATACCAACTTTCATCAACATATGTCCATAAATAAAGGAATTTGCCTATTCCCTATATGATTATTATGGGAAAAGAGTATGCAGGTTTGCTGCCATGATAAACACATAAACTATGATTTTTAAGCATAAATGGATAGATCTCAACCACATGAAGGAATATGAATTTTTATCCAAAAATATTGATTAATATGGGAAATATTATTTTTTCCCTATCCTCCATAAGATTAACATTGGAGCCCCACAATACAACGTACTGTCTTTAGTTTTTTTAATATCTCGGTAACCGTTGGAGATAGAGAAAAACTTTAATGAACTTAATTGTGTAGTTTTTTAAGCTAATTCCAATGGTGGAATATAAAATTAGAAATTTTTAAAAACTACATGTGAAAAACGCAAAAAACCCCATTTTGGGGTACAAAACCCCCCCAAACTACCCGTTCCCATTGACCGATATGTCTGGTTAACGAACTCGTCCGAGCACTTGTAGGAATACACGTCTCTACCAAATTTGGTCTTGATTGGACCATTTTTACGAGAGTTATCGTACTAACAGACACACACACACACACACACACACACACACACACAATATATATATATATATATACATATATATATAAATTTTAACGACTATTGTTTTTGGACTCTGGGCACCTAAAGACGAAAAAATAACATGGTCCCGGGCTTAAATCTCGCCATGAGACCTACGGTAATAGCTTCTTCCCTATGGGAAATTCGCTAAAAATGAAAAAAAACTTTTAAGAGGTCTGGTGGGAATTACCCCTTTAACTCCGCCCATGATTCCCACATTTGAAGTTGAAGATTTTATACTGTAACTGATATACGGATAGTTAGTTAATAAAAATATCGAAACGGCGAAGTAAAATTGCGTTTGGCGACTCCTCGAATCGTATCAATGTATAGGTTATCCCGATGATGTCTTGACCTGTTCTTCTGGGTATGAAATTTTGCGTACCTAACACTTCAATAATTGAATGAAAAGTTATGTCAGTGTCTCCAGGTGTGGGAATTTTCCCCCATTGGGGATTTTTAGCCCTAAAAGTTAGATGTGAAGAATTGAGTGGGGATTTCAATTTTGTGGAAAAAGTGAGGAGTTTTCATGGTTTTCTTTAAAATGAATAAAAATGTCCAGTTGAATAATAAAACTGTGGTCAAATCAGCCGATTGAGGTTTATGAAAATTATTTATACCACTAATTGTGCAGTACTGTAAAATTTATATTTACTATTCATTTTGACGACACAAGTCATGTCACGTGTGATCTACACAAACATTGTGTGTATACATTTCTAAAAGTTATAATGGGTTATTTAGTGAGCTATTAGTGATGAATGAAGGTGAGTCTGATAGAGAAGTTGGAATAATCTAATCTAATCTCTAACTCTAAACCACCAAGAATCCAAAGAATCGTAATTTTGTGCTTAAGTGCAGAAAACAATGGGAGTAAAATGACAAATTTAAAATCTGTTTAGGGTCCAGTAAATAAAATATTTTTTATCCTGAAAAATATGCGGCGATGAAAATAAGGACAGGTTTATCTGCTGTTGAAAAATTTAGTCAAACGAAAAAGCATACATTTATGATAATAGATAAATATATATACAGTATTATATCACATGCCATTGTGTATGTGGGTGTGCGCACCTTAGGAATTGTGGGGAAAACTGGGGCGGCTGGTGGGTGTTAAGGATGTTATATATATATATATATATATATATATATATATATATATATATATATATATATATATATATTGTAGTTTTGTCACAATGTCTTTGTCCTCCATGTTACCATATTACTGTTTATTACTCTGTGTCACTATCCAGGATGATCGGCATAATTTTCCTCTGTTAGGCTCTGTTTTGTCTTTTGAAAAGTGGCTACTGGCTAACAAGTGAAAGTATTATTGTGTTCTTTTCATAAAGTAATAAATGTTAAAGTCGTGAAGTATAATTGTTAGTTTTTTTATTAATAGCCCCCACAAAAGGTTATGGGCCCAGTATTAGCCATGCAATAGTGAAGAAAGTCTAAATAGTCAGCAGCAGTAAGTTAAATAACGGATCAAGGTAACCTGAAAAAATGTCGAACGTCAATATAAACGTGCCGCTATTTTTGGGATCCAATTTTAATAATTGGAAGTTCAGACTATCTGCTATATTAGAAAAGGAGCAGTTAAGCTCAGTAATCAAGGAAGAGATGCCGACTGATGAGACTAAAAAGAAGGAATTCATGGTAAACGATGCAAAGGCGAAGGCAATAATTATTCAAGGTATATCCGACAAACATTTGGATATTATTAAGGATGCCACATCAGCCAAACAAATGCTTAAATCGCTCCAAGACATCTTTGCCCGCTCTAGCTCTTTTTCAAAACTCACTCTGTGGAGAAAGCTGGTTAACCTGAAGTGTGAAAGAAATGTTAAGTTAGAAGACCACTTTCTAAGCTTCGACTCCCTCATCAGAGAACTAGAAGACCTTGGAACAAAGTTAGAGGAAAGTGACAAAATTTGTCACTTGTTACTGTCTCTACCCAAAGACTATGAAACAGTAATCACCGCTCTAGAGACCCACGATAGCCTAAAAATGGATATGGTCAGAGCGCGTCTGCTTGATGAAGAAGCCAAGTTGTCAGGCCGAACATCAAAACCGTCCCTCAGGTCTAATGAAAATGAAGTCAGTTTTAAGAGCAACTCAGGTTGTTATAACTGTGGGGACAATCAGCATTTCGCTGCCAACTGCCCCAGAGGTCGATTTAACCCAGGTAGAGGTCAGTATACGAGAGGTAGGCATAGTCGTAGAAACTTCAGAGGAAGTCGCCATGTCAGTAGGCCTAATGCTAATTTTTCCAAGAGGCCCAACAAGCCCAATGCACATTTAACTGAAGCGGAAGTGTCTTTTGTTGCCCTACGGGGTAACAACCCTACAGGCCTAGATTTAAAAGAAAACCATGTATTTATTTTAGATTCAGGTGCTAGCAATCAACTAGTTAAATCAGAGCTAGAAGTATTTATGTACGATATAGAAACAACACAAAATACTGTTTCTATCCATATTGCCAATGGTGAAATTATGCAAACAAACAAAAAGGGTAAAATTAGAGTTCAATGCCAAGGGAGAGTAATAAGTGTAGAGGCCCTTATTGTTCCTGGCTTAAAGCATAATTTATTAGCTCTGAACAAATTGGCAGACAAAGGATTTAAAATAGTTATCGATAAAACCAGTATGACAATCAGTGGTTCTGACTCTTCGTTTGTATGTAGTTACACAAGTGGTCTATACATTCTAGATTGTAAGATAATATGCGAACAAGTTTTCACTACAAAGAAAGATGACAATCTTTGGCATAGAAGGTTAGGTCACTTAAACAAAAAAGGCCTAATTGAATTGGGTTTGCCTTACTCTTCTGAAAAATGTTCTACATGTGTAGAAGGCAAAGGAACAAGATTACCGTTTCATAAACATGAAAAATTATCCAAGCATATAGGAGAACTTGTACACTCAGATATTTGCGGACCTGTAAGCCCTCCCACACACAATGGAGAAAAGTACTTCCAAGTCATCATTGATGATTTTTCTAATTTTGTTGTAGTCAATCTTCTCAAGAAGAAAAGTGAAGCAGAAAAATTCCTAATGGACTATATAAAAGAAGTAGAAACACAACATGAAACTAAAGTTAAAAATTTGAGACTGGATAACGGAGGAGAAGTAACTTCGCATGAATTTAAAAGTTATGCAAGATTTAAAGGCATTAGACTACAGTACACCATGCCGTACAGCCCGCAAAGTAACGGAAAATCTGAACGAATGAATCGAACGCTGTTAAACAAAGTAAGAACTAAATTAATTGACTCCGGTGTACCGAAAAGTTTATGGGGCGAAGCGTTGAGGTGTTCAGCTTACGAACTCAATCGAAGTCCAACCTACACACTAGGAAAAGGTCAAACACCATCTCTTTAGTGGTATGGAAAGCAAGATCTTTCAAAGCTGAACATTTTTGGTTGTCAATCATGGTTTACATGTGTGCCTAAAGGCGCAAAACTTGATCCTAGGGCCAACAAGTTAGCTACACAAGCTAAAATGATTAATAAACTCTTAACAGATTACGGAATGGAAAATTGTCAGCCTAAAGACACACCAATGGAAGTAGGTTTCCAAATACCAGTGCCAGAATGTGATCAACCTTTGGAAGCTCCATATAGAAGTCTTGTATGCAGTCTACTGTACCTGGCAGTTACTACAAGACCAGACATAACTTTTGCAGTATCATTGTTGAGTCGAGTGCTAGACAAACCTATTGAAGTAACATGGAAAGCTGCCAAGCGAGTTTTACGCTACTTGAACGGCACAAAAGAAATCGGACTTCACTACTTCAAAATTGGCGATCAACAGCTACACAGTTTCTCCAATGCAGATTGGGTAGGAGATCTGGAATCTCGCAAGAGTACGAGTGGCTTCGTGGCGGTCTACAATGGCAACGCAGTATCCTGGTTTTCCAAAAAGCAGAGCTGTGTCACACTTTCCACCATGGAGGCCGAGTACTACGCAGCATCAGAATCAGCTCAAGAGCTAGTGAGTGTAAAAGGTGTGGTATCTGAATTTGTGCAGTGTGAAAATGGTCAGTCACCAGTGAGCTTGAAGGTAGATAATGCCAGTGCTGTGTATCTAGTGAAAACATACCAAAATTCCAAAAGAGGTAAACATGTAGACATAAGAGCTCATTTTGTAAAAGATCTTTGTCAAAAGGGTATAATTGATGTTCACCATGTAAGTTCAAATGAAAATCTAGCAGACCTGTTTACCAAAGCCTTATGTAAAGTCAAATTTATTCAATTAAGAAATCAAGTCATGAACTTAAAATCATAAGCCAAAGTTAAATGTCATTTCAGAAAAAAGGCTATTTTAGCTTATAGGCCTACATAATTTGTGTAAACTCATTTCTCATTTTGATAGACTAAAGCCATTTATGTCATTATTGTATCAAAATAGGCATTACTTATTTTACCTAAATGTTTTAGCATGGTAAAATCTCATTTTTCAGTAGCTAGGCTAAATGATTTCAGCCACTGCAAGCAAACAAGCTATTGTATTAGATTTATTGTTATTTACTGCAGCCTAGTTAGTCCTATAACATTATTTGTCCCAATTAGAATATTCACAAGCTGTAAGCATTTATTTTTGTAAGAATTTTTCCTGATTGCTAGTAATTGACACTGGAACCCAGTTGTGGACACATTCCCAGTATTTGACTTTTCTGTCCAGTATTTGACACTTTTTTTGTCCAGTAATTGACACTTTGTAGATTTAACTATATTTTGTATTTTCTCTTATTTAAGTCAATCTATTATGCAATTAATACTTTATAAAGTATATATATATGTGTATATGTATATATATTTGGTTGCCATTTAAGGAAGTTTATAAAATATTAATCGAGGGGGTGTGTTAAGGATGTTATATATATATATATATTGTAGTTTTGTCACAATGTCTTTGTCCTCCATGTTACCATATTACTGTTTATTACTCTGTGTCACTATCCAGGATGATCAGCATAATTTTCCTCTGTTTTGTCTTTTGAAAAGTGGCTACAAGCTAACAAGTGAAAGTATTATTGTGTTCTTTTCATAAAGTAATAAATGTTAAAGTCGTAAAGTATAATAGTTAGTTTTTTTATTAATAGCCCCCACAAAAGTGGGAAATGTTGGGCTTATGAACAATGGGGATTTTTAGTGGTGTTGAGTGCGTAAACTTAGTTTTTTGACCTGGAGTGAAGGGAGACACTGAGTTATGATCCTGTGGTATGGTAATGGTTTCACTGGTACTGTATTGTGAAAGCTTACAAAACTGCATTTGCACTGAGTAAGCTCAATATGTAAAAAAGTTGATAATTGCGGGTTTTAAGGTAGTAATTTTTGCAAGTTTAAGTAATTTCAAAGTAATTAGTTATTTACAAAAATAAATCATTGATTTTAAAGTTTCACTTTTTAAATAACATCACTAGTTTAAGCAGTGTTCCAAATTAAGTGGTATACAAGAATTTTAAAAATTCTATTTATTATCATGAACAATCTGTGTAAAGGGGCAGTGGACACGATCAAGTGAATAGTTAATGCAATAATGATAGTTATAAATAAATATTTAGGGCTCTAGTTCTATAGTAGGGAAGACTAATTTGCCTTCAGAAACTAAAGCATTATTGTATTACATAACCTCCATCCCAATGTTCCCATGTAAACATGGAAGTTGCATCAATTTATATGGGCCTATTAATATGTCATAAGATTAAAATGGGTAAAAAGTTAAGTAGGTTTTTCTGCAATGAGAAATGTTGAATCTGGGATTACATATCGGTTAGAACCGGTTAAAGCTTAACTTAATGAGTAAGTAGGTTTTCTGCAATGAGAAATGTTGAATCTGGAATACATATCGGTTAGAACCGGTTAAAGCTTAACTTAATGAGTAAGTAGGTTTTCTGCAATGAGAAATGTTGAATCTGGGATTTTTTGACATATAGGCTATTCGTAGACCTTAAATGGTTAAAGTTTTACAAGTTTTATAAAAAATTAGAAATACTAAGAAAGTTTTATTTGCGTATCCTTCATTAGGATATTATGGTTGCTGTCACAATTAGGTACCAATCCTGGACACGCTTATCAGGTCCTGTATTGATATCACTCAGTGCTGATCCTTATACAATAACCATTGGAGGAGAAAATTACTAGGCTTATGCATGCCTACTAACCAACATTTTGAACATGGGAGCATCATACCAAAGATCTTAAAATAAAACTACAGCACTGTATGCAATCAACCGGATACTTAACATAGCCAGCAAGACAGCCATTACAATTACAACCAACATTCTCTGTTTGCATCCAGACCGGGTTGGTATAAAAACATGGGGAGCTGTAGCACAAATGCACCTCTAACAAATACAATTTCCTCAAAAAATATATTGTATTAACATCCTTTTTGGAAATGGCTTGGATAGAAAATACCTCTAAAAATAATTTTTTAGTTACTCTAAACAATTGTCCTGAGCTAGGGTGAATGTGGGTAATTGTGAACAAAACCGACAACTTTTTAAAAAAATAGCAATTTACAAAAATGTTTAACTAAAATTGAGAAAGTGATCAATGTTATAAAATTATACATCTTTTGAGCTTTATATTTAATGTAGGATGAATTTATTCATAATTTAATAATTAAGGAGTTATTCAGCGTTCACGATTACCCGGGCGTCATCTACAATTGCCCACATTTTTGGGGTAAATGTGAACTCTGTTGGGAAAAATATTTAGAGATGCACTATAGCAGAGTGAGGGAATTGTGAATGAATGCTGTTCACAAATTGCCCACTTTCATCATCATGTGACAAAAAATAAGCGCACAAACAAACTTTTTCCGAAGCACTACTACAAAATTGTTGGAAAATCAGGTAAAACTAAAAATAACCAAAAATAGTCAGAATATTTTTTATTATTGTATTTTATTACTCTAATAAAATAAATAGCCTACATGAAATGAAAATAGTTAATCATGATTACATAAAAATCCTGCCTAAAATAAATTCAAATAAAAATAAAAACTAAAATATCCTAGCTGGATTTTTTAAAACTATTAGGCATAAAAATGATCTGAAATAAGCCCTATAGCCTAGTTAAATAACCATAAAAAAGCCAAAATAAGTTTTTTAGATAAAATAAAAAACTAATCACTTCTAAAAAAATGTGAAAACCCTAATTTTACATAAAAAACTTAAAAATCACCTTTGTTTGATAAAATAAAAAGTAGGGGAGACAGGGGAGGGTTGACCATGTTTTTAATATTTTATTCTTTATAATTTTATTTTTGAACATATATTTATGTGAGTCATCACAGATTAAAGTTTGTTTTTTAAGCTTTCTGATGGTGCATAATTAAAAAACAAAATTTTCATAAATATGTTTTCACATTGAAAATAAAAAAGTAGTGCAACTATGGTCAAACCTCCCTGTATATGGGAGGCTTGACCCATATTAAGGGAGGCTTGACCCACTGTTCAGAACTTGCATTATTTCTACAATAAAAGTGAAAATAAAACACAAAACTTACATTTTACTTAACATATTTATTATTTAAATCTATTTTACATAAATTATCTAGAAAATATTTTAAATTTACTTTATTTTACATTTTCATAATCCAAAAAATTGAAATCGAACACCATTTTTAATGCCACTCTCTCAGTTCCCCCGCTTGAAATGGGGGTGGGCAATTTAGCTACTATGTCTGATTTAGATACTACAGCTTTATCCTCTTTTTCTGGATAACTGAAGTGTCCAGAGTCCTTTTTCCTTAAGAAAACTACTTCATATTCATGGTTTTTTTCTATTTCATTTGTTATTAATCCAGAAAAATGACAAATTGCTTTTTTCCCCGCAAACTTCACAAGAACGAAGTCCCCAACTCCAACACTGACTTCAGTTGATTGTTCCTCTAAATCTTCAAAGTCTTCTAAATCATTGTCTGGGTCGCTGTAATCAGTGTCCATAGATTCGTCAACTTCAGTTTCACTCTCTACTGAGAACTTCAATTTTTTTGTTATTTTCTTCTTTGAAGTACCAGCAACTTTCTTTCGCTTTTCAGATATCTTTAAATTTTTTAGCTCCTTCTTCTTCATTTTTTTCATATATTCTTCCTCAATTTGATTTTTGACTGGCGTGCTTGTAAGAATTTGGGTTTTTCCAAGCCTTCTACCCTTTCCAGTTTTTCTAGGGCCTGCTTTGGGGAAGGGTCTGACAATTTCCGGGCTCACCAATTCACCTATATTGGATTTGTTTTGATTAGGGAAAGTGTCAGGTCTATCACAACTCACACCTTGGCCTAGATCAGTCCCAACAAAGGCAGGCCTATCTGAGTCGTTTGTTGATGAGCACACCAAGTTTACAAACGAAGTTGATGAACAAGGTAAATCAGCTTCCTTTTGCATGTTTTCAGTTGGGATTGTTGGTTCGGGACGGTCTGTAACATAACTCCCCATAAAGTCACTATCAGTGAATATGTTTGAATTTAAGGGATAGATCCCACTTTTTGCAAATCCTTTAGTTATGTTCTCTGGCGTTGTAGCTTTAGGAAAAGCTTTTGCTACAATCTCTGGGATGTCATAAATAGTAATTGGTTTCCCTGGGTTATTAACCATGAAATCATCTGAAGCTTGATTTATATAGTTCTTGAAGGGCCCAAACACGGATCTATCGAGGGGCTGAAGCTTATGACTTGTGTGTGGCGGTATAGTTAATAATATGATGCCATTGTCCTTACACTTTTGAATACCTTTAGGAGTTATGTGAGAATCATGATTATCAATAATAGCAAGGACTGGAGATTCTTTTGTACACTTAACAAATTTTATAAAGTGATCCCAGAATATTTCAAAATTTTCACCAGTCATCCAGCCACTGGGATATGCTACAGCTTTAGAACCGGGTGGTGCCCCTTTAGTCATAATGTCTTTTACTCGAACCCGAGGAAAAACAAAAAAAGGAGGCACTGCACTACCGATTGCTGATACAGCACAGCACACAGTCACTAAAGTACCCCTTTCCCCAGATGTCACCTTTGAAACTTCCTTAGAGCCTTTTTCGGCAATCACTCTGCCTGGCACATGAACGGTAGTAATACCAGTTTCGTCTATATTATATATAGCCTGTGGCTCAAATTTGTATTGAGTCATAAGGGCTTTTAAGTTAGAAAAAAATTCATCAACTGTGACTCTGTTGAAAGCAGTTGCTCTGCTCAAACTCGTTGATCGTGGTGTTCTAAGGGATAATGTTTTATGCCTATGCATAAAACCACGGACCCAATCATAAGAGGCTTTTTTGTTAACAGACCAGTTCTCAGGCATTTTTACATTATTGGCTTTTCCAAATTCAAAAACAAATGCCCTAATTGTTTTTTGGCTAAGTCCATAATGAAGTTTAGCTGCGGTTTTTAAGTAGTTCACTAGGAGATTTTCCAACTCGTTACTGAACACTTGGCCAGTGTTGTACTTGGTTGTACTTGTTGCATACTTGGTTGCTGTTTTTTTGTTCGGGCAGCTAACTTTTGTTCCTTTTGTTCTTTTATTTTTTACCTATTCTTCAGCCTTTTCACAACATTATCACTGGTTAGGACCTCTCCGTATGTTTGTTGTTTTGGTGTCGCTATCCTCATCTTTTTTTTATTTTCATCCTCTATGGGTATTACAGATGCAGGTTGGAACTTTTCTGAATAATTTAGGATCTGTGTTGAGAAAAATTCCATTATTTCTTCAGTAGGCCTAGGATCTTTGTTAACACCAGTAGGAGTTGATGTGTTTATGGGGGTGATTTGTGGCGATTCTTCGACAGTTTGATAGCTGTGAGAGCATCCTGGTTGTGCGATAGGTTGGGGAAGGGTCTCGTTGTTGAGAGAAGCAGGTGTTGTAGGCCTGTGTGGCACAGGAGACTGGCAAATTTGCCTATTTTCTGGCAATGGTTGAGAAATTGGAGTCATTGCTGAATCTTGATCTCTAGTAGGCCTAATTTCCTGATAGCTATTTCGCCTTGGAGTACTTGGAGCTGGCTTCAAGCCTATCTTTGTATTGAGCAAGCTCAATAGGATCAAAAAGATGTTCGGGAAATTTTTGTCTATCTGTCTATCTGGAGAATACAGTCCAGTACTTAGAAACCCACTTTTTATGTTTTCTGGTCTCAAACCTACTGTCCATACCTCACACAACAGTTGGCTAAACATTTCTTTTGATATTGCTGTGTGGGCCTTACCAATTCTGGATTGTCCGTACTCCTCCAACTTCTTCTCCCAACATTGTTTCAAGGGCCCGAAGACGGTTTTGTCTAAGGGTTGGAGTTTGTCCGTCAAATGGCTAGGAAGTTTGATAAGACAAATATTGTTTGCATTTGCTTCCTCGATTATTCTAACACTTACATGACTTTTGTGGACGTCATAGCACAGGACTGCGGTTTTGTCAAGCATTCCAGTTGACTCCCTCAACTTCTTCACATGTTCCACAAATCCATTTTTGAACCAATGGAACAACTGCGTTTCTTCCATCCATCCATTCACCGAAGCACCATACAGTGTTCCATCAATTGATTTTCCAGTTACCCATTGCATTACCTTTTACATATTGCTGTACCATATCTAGCAGCTCTTCTTTATTGGCAGGGTATCCCATTTCTGCTCTTCCTTCTATACAGTTTTTAAAAGCATTCTCAATTTCAGGAGAAAATACAGCTGGTCTTCCAGCTCCAAGAGTTTCTCTTTATGTTAGGTACATTAAACACTCATTACACTCTTTTAGGTACATTAAACACCTCTTGGGCTTGCTTGTAGGTAATTTTCAGGTTTTTTACAGCTTCAACTGCATTTTTTAGGTCTTATTCGGTGTACTTTGTGATTCTTTTTTTAATATAGTTTCGAGGCATATTTATAGTTTGTCTCTTTATCACTGTATTGTCAATAAAAATTTAATTTTAAAGTAAATCACACTTAAAAACACACACACACACAGTTCTGTCACTGCCTTGTGTATTCTTTCACACTACACTATCACTACCTGTAACACAATAACACAGATCATTAGAGATTTGAAAAATAATTATGAATGAGTACAAAAATTTTTGCGGGGTAGTTGTGAAAAGCGTTATTACACACACAATTACTCCAAAATCTTGTTCACAATTACCCCCACGTAGGTAAACTTTAAGGGTAATTGTGAATTGAAGAATAAAAAATAAAAATAGGTTACAAGAAAGAATATAAGGGTGTCTACTGCATTCTACATTTAATGTTCCTGCGTAATTTCTGGTTTCCATGCCAATCAGACATTTACTTTTTTCACACTAAAAATACGAAAAGTCTACTCAACTTATTTGTCAACGAAAATGCAAGGAATTTTTTTTAGTTGTCCAAAAATGTCTAAATTTTTATCCCGTGTAAAAAACAAACCAAATTTATAGAAAACATTGGTTTCTACTCAATTTAACCATAAACATAGAAATTACAGCCGTCGTTCACAATTACCAACATTCACCTATGACATAACCATGTCAAAAGTTAATCAAAATAATCAATAAATTACCCCCCTCCCCATACTCCAAGAACATTGTCATATTTCATACGAATTGAGATTTTAACAGTCACATCCATATACATTTATGAAACAGTACCAGGAAACTTAGCCTGAATTACAATGTACCAGAGTATCGGTAATCCAAACTAATTGGTACTGAACCCAGCTTGGATTATCCGGAGATGACGTGTAAAGTTGCATTAAAAGAAAAGTACTAATAAAATCCATTATTTTAAACCTGAACTGTGTATTTAGTAGCTACAATTAACTTTACATCTTTCACATATTGGTTAGTCCACTACATCTCTTGCTAGAACTACATCAAATGATTCCGCAGGAACGTTCTACCCATTATGGTCTCGTTATTAGAAATATAAAGGACAACAGTCAAATTGACATATAAAAATAAACAATGATAAAACAGTGCCATCTGTAGGCCTACCTTTTATGCGATTCATTAGGGGAGATTAAATTAAATGTTCGAAAAGTAATTCCAAAAAGGAATAATAAAGAGTCGGACCGAGAATCGAGTCTATTGTGATGTACCGTTATTGTAGCTAGGCAGCACCCTCCGTTCTCGAGCAACAGTGTAGGCCTACTGCCGAATGCTTGGTGTTTATGATCTGATGGCACAACTTTGCATTGGTTAACAGATTTCTTTTCTATGTAAAAAGACGATAGCTTAATTCTCATATTCCAAAGTGTAAGTTATAATGTTTAGTTAACAGTGTGTAGTTACTAATATTTAATTAATGATAATTTGTTGTAGATTAATTAAAGATGTAGATTAATTAATTAAAGTTCTATAATTCAGATTGCATAGCTTCACTTTTAATTTAAATTCAGTAACCTATTTCTCTGTCTGATTGTTCGGATTAGCCGTACGTTTGGATTACCGGGGGACTCTCGTGTATTTCAAAACACCAGATGAGAAATTCACCACCACCAACCAAGAGAAAGAAACATCTTCCAATCAACAAGATCTTCCCTCCCATAGACTACATAAATTACAAAACAACCTAACCTATGTTGGAGCCAAGATCTGTAATAATCTTCTGGATGCCTCAAAAGTAAACAGTAGACAGAAATTACTAAAACCTCTAAAAGACATCTCATTACAAAACCATACAACTCACTACAAGAATTTTTCAACAACAAACTAATCTAATCTGCTAATAAACACCAAACTCAACCCAAACCTTTTAACCTGACATTTGAAACATTTAAATCCTAGAGACTGAGAAGGAGAAGCGACAAAAGGGAAAGTGATAGTAAGTAGGGGAGAGTGTTGTACCTTGAATCTATTTTTGGAATTTCTATTCTATTTCTGAAACCATACAAGACAATGTTACTCAAATTATACAACTTATAATTCACACTTTTCTGCATCTAGTATATTTTTTGCAAATTTTTCAAATCATTTTTTGTAAGGTTTTTCAAATTTAGAAAAAAATTGCAAATAGGTTCAAGGTACAACATGGACCTTAGATTACAAGTACTACTTATTTCTTGGGGGTTTTAACTAAACTTACATTTGTGACAGCATCACAATCAACCTGTTGTTACAGTATTTACAGTAAATAATGTTATATTAATAGTATAATAGCATAATTTTTTATTTCTTGTACCTTGAACCTAGGTATTTTGTACCTTGAACCTAAATATTTAAATTAATAAAACTGCTTTTTCAAGTGTTAAAGTTATATATTTTGAACAGAATTGAGATAGTAGACATAATTATACAATTATAAGTATTTTATTAGACCTATACATAATTGGCCAGAGAAAATTAAAATGAATATTCAAAAATAAAAAGCCATAGTTATTAAGACAAATATAAAAAGCTTGTTTTCCTTGTAAATATGTTATTTTTAACCAATGTTATAGTTTTGACAAATCTACACAGAATGAAAGTTTTCTTTTTTGTCTTTCAGAGCCTCCAGTATTCAATGGCTCTAGCAATTTAAACATGATATCATTTTTATCAACCTGATAGGTGGTAGTCTTCTTTTATGAATTTTTTAGAGAATTTCAAATCTTTTTTAGATAATTTACTTCATAGCTATTGTCATTGATACCTGTAATTTCGGCAATAAAATATTTAACAGTTTTCTTTGTGCACAGTTTTACCAGAACATAACTTCCAACCACAATGTTTATATTATCAGGATCCTCCAAATCCGCAAAATCCTCTTCGGAGTCCCCCTCTTCTTCAAACAATACAGCTACATCATCTTGTTCTGAATCCGAGCTCTCAAACAGAACACTTTTGGCTTCGGACTTGGACAACTTTGCTTTCATCTTCGATTCTTTAATAGCCTTCTCTTTTTCTATACGCTCTTTTTCGGGAGTATCGGTCAAAATGAAAGATTTTCCCTTAAATCTACCTTTACGGGTTTCCTTCCTAGGCAATGCTTCTGGGAAAGGTCTTATGTCTTGAGGAGAAACTATTTTTGAAAGGTGAGTGTGAGTTTCAGAAATAGGAGGCAGGGTATGAAGAGGAGGTTGAAGGTTCATTTACATGGATTGGTGATTGAATAGAGCTTGTTGAAGGTTCATTGGGATAGTTCAATTCAGTAGCTAGTGAAGGTTCAGTGGGATGGTTCAATTCATTCGCTGGTAAGGGTCTGTCAGTGACATTAGATGACATAAAATCATTGTCACTGAAAATATTTTCATTCAAAGGAAACAATCCAGATTTATTGAACCCACTAATGATGTTGTTTTGTGTGAGTGCTAAAGGAAATGCTCGTCCTACAAGCTCTGCCAAATCATAAATTGTAGCCGGTTTTCCAGCATTACCAGATGTAGACGTCCAATCATTCATGGCGGTATTATAGTATGCTTAAATGGACCAAACACACCTCTATCTAGGGGCTGGATTATATGACTGGTATGTGGCTAGTCTGATTGTATTAACAGAAATGTGACTCTCATGATTGTCCATAAAAAGTATGACAGGATTACTACTGATTACTACAACTGAACTTAATAAAATGTTCCATAAATCTATAAAAATATCCTCATTGGACCACCCACTTGGATTGGCCCCTCCAATTGTTCCAATTGGAGAACCTTTCAACATATAGTCTCCCTACTTGCTTGACACCTTTTGCCGGCAATATTTTTGGTGGCACATGGACAGTGGTTATACCCATTTCATCACAGTTCCAGATATTAAAAGGAGAGATCGAGGGATTTTTATCAAGAACGTTTCTATAGTTTTGGAAGAAATGAGCAACATTAGTCTTATTAAATGAGGTTGAGCGAGCTAAGCTTGTAGCTTCCGGCTTTCTCAAAGCCAGTTGTGGTGAATATCTCTTGCGGAAATTACGGAGCCATTCCTTCCCAGCCATTTTTTTAATGTCCCGAGAAGAATCGTAGGGCTTCTTGTTTTCTTTGGCAAATTGATAAGCCAGCACTCTAACATTTTTTAAAGTTAAACCATAATGGAGATTGGATGCATCGAGAATATATTTCAAGAGAAGTTCTTCATCTTACACGGTGAACAATTTTTTGTATCATTTTTCTGTTTATATTCATAATGGGTCAAACCTGACGTTTTGAAAGCCTTCACATGCCGCAAAAGTGTTGTTTTGTCGATCCCTGTTTCTTTAGCAGCAGAGTAGATGGTACGCTCCTTCTTCAAAACCATATCCATTGCTTTTTCCATGTCCTCCTTGGATTTAGGTTTTCTTTTCACACCTGTTCTGCTCCTAGGCATCTGAAACGAGAGAGAAAGTAAGATATTTAGAGACAATCATGTTTGACTTGAATCTAATAGGTAAGTGTTTCAACTTTAGGCCTTTACAAAATGGTTATTTTGTTATAATAAACTAGATAGGCCTACTTGAACTCATTGAACTATTCCAATAAAATGGCAGTGAAATCACTGTCAGTTAGCTCTGTTACTTTAAACGGATTTCCAGTATTCTTTGCTGATGTTATTATTCTTATATTTTTAGATGGAACATAAATTGGTCCTGATTCCTAAACTTTTTGGCTGCTTTTATATTTCAGGGTGTTGACCGTTATCACCCCCATTTCGTGTATGTCCTGTAAAAACTAGAGTGTTATGGATTTTTTCTGTTTATGTACGCAAACAAGTATATTCCAAAAATTATAGTATGATTTTGGTCCCCACAAAAATTATCTGAGTAAAATATTATCTCAAGCACACAACCTCTTCATTATTCTTTTGTTTGGCAATCTCTGCAAGGTATCAGTACATACAGGTGCCTATTTCAACAGCTCCTTGATTACCATCAGCCCCATGCCAAAAGAAGCAATGGGCTTAATTGAGTCGCATGTTGCTAACATTCAATTCGTAACTATTTAGCTTGGACTTGTAGCAGAAGACATCTCCTCTAAGAACCAGATCCAGCAAGAGGCGGATCCAGCTTTGGCACCAAACCATAGTCGTGGTCAAGTCAAGAACTTATAATTTAATTTTGATAACAATATATACAAGTATCTAGGGTGAATGCACCAATGAATGAACATTTAAGGACTTTCTCCACTACTTTTAGTTGAATTTTTATACCAAGACCAAATTTGGAAAAAGAAATAGCAAAGCTGTATTCATTAAGAGTTTAGGTGATACATTTTTAAACATAATTTATTTAGTACAATAAATCAAAAACCAAATTGCCGAAAACACCAATGAATGAACACATGGATCCATTAAATGAACAGTTATGTACCAGTAAATAAACAAAAAATTATTAACTTTAATTTAAGGAAATTATGCTGGTTTATTTTTTGAATAAAATATTTTATGTAAATCTGTTAATGTGTTAAATTTAGAAGTTAAAACTGCACTTGTAAACAAACTGTCAACAAACTGGTCTCTGTTGTTTCTCAGGGTTTCAATTTCCGACACACTGCATACACCTCTTGAATTCACTGGCTGTGGAGGTTTTATTTTTCTCACATCTGTTTTTTGTACCACAAAATATCTTGTTTATCAGGCCACCTCCAGGAATGTGGGTCAGACATGGTCATTACACTAATTTCAAATTCATTTACTTCTTTATTTATATTAACTATTGTTCCTGGAAAAAATTCTCCTTCGTAATTAACGATTACAAAAGAATTTTGTTCGAGTTCTTCTCGGCCTACATCACTAACTTCTGTTTCATTCTTCATCAAAGATGTAGATTTTTCATTCTCTGTCTGTTGGGTAATTAATTGGTAAAATTTTTTCAAGTGTAGGCCTAGTACTTGACAAATTTTCCAATTTACTTTTCTTCTCTCTGGTAAGTTCTCTCTTCTTCTGCTTTTCTAATTTTTTGAGTCTTCTTTTCTTTTTCTAGCTCTTTTTTCTTCACTATTTCCCTCCACTTTTTTGACGTAATGGCATACGACATCTTCTCAGATTCCAATGGTTTTTTCCTCTTTTTCTCTATCGGTTTCGGCCAGTATAAATGTTTTTCCTATACTTCTTCTGGAATTACATTTTTTTCTTAACTTCTACATTAACGGTCTCTTCAGATTGTACAGTCTTTATATGATTAATATCAGGTTTTTCAACAGCTAAGCGTTCACTATTGCTATCGAAGAGAATGCTAGGCTTGGACCTATCATGAAGTATTTCTTCAATTGCATTAGGCTTAGGAACTCTATCTCCATAACTTGTATTATTATCATTTTCAACATTTATCTGTATGTTTTCTTTGGAACTCAAAAGCATTACTTCAATCATTCCTAAATCAGCTGGATCAGTAATAACCTGATCGTTTATATCGTAGACTACTTCATCAATTTCTACTGGCATTTGACTGATATTCAAAATGTCATTGCAAATAGGCTTGTTCCTGCTTGAAGGTGTCAAAGAGGCGTATGTGGTTTAATGGCTCATTTTCCATTGGCATATCGTTCATTAAACCTGAAAAACTTAAATCTGAAAGAGAGGTCTCCATTGGAGCTTTTGATTTTGAACCAACTTGAAATAGGTCCATGTCATCATCGTCCATGAGATCTGGATAAATCATGCTTGCATCAGCTTCTGTGTCTGTTGGCTGTGGCTCTGAACCAGTAGGTCCTCATGGTTGTTTTTTGTGTAACCGGCACTCCAGTTTCCACATCTTGAATCCCCGTCTCAATGGCATCACGGAACTGTTTTGATGTCTCAACTTCAACAAGATGTTCTATTACTTTTGCTGCACATCAATCTTCTTCAGTAGGTTTAAATGTATGCAAGGAGTTTCCTTCCTGAACTTCTAGACTTCGGTTAGACATGCATTTCGAATAGTCAACATTATCAGGATCAAAAGGATACAACCCACAGCTTTAAAAACCATTTTCCACAATGCTGGGTTTTATGGCATTGTCTAAGGCTTTTGTATATAACTCCCCTTGTAATAAGTTCTGTTTGTTAATTGAAGCGCTCGTTTTCTGTGTGTACACCCTTACTTATTTCTTCCAGGATTCTTTCAGACGTTTGAATATAGAAACGTCACATGGTTGTAGTATGTGAGTTGCGTTTGGCGGTAAGCAGTAAAGCAGCATTTGCTTTCTGGAACAGAATTCACTAAGTACGAGGCTGATATGAGATTTATGTCCATCCAAAAAGAAAATAATGGGAAATTTTACATTGTTTTCGAGGAGCCAAACATAGATTTTGTTTGTCACATATTCGTACAAAGTGGATGACGTCATCCAACCTGAATCGGACCGGCCAATCACCCAAGTTTCAGGCAAAGTGTTTGAAAGATATTCTGTAAAATGTGAGATACAAGATCAAGGTCAGACGATAAGAGCGCAGCATCATCTGCAAATGTCACAACCGTGATTCCTAGCTTTTTAGGAAGGTCAAAGGTGTACAAAATTTAAAGGAAGGGTTCAAGAACACTGCCTTGTGGTACACCAGATCCAATGGTGTTCAGATCAGTGATGTAATCTTCGTATTTTATTTGAAATAGCTTTTAGAAAGAAATGTTTTCAAAACTCCTAAGTATGATGTAGCAAGGTTTTCAATTTAAACAAGAGGCCAGTTCAAACCTCATCAAAGGCTTGTGCTACGTATAAGAATGCAGCTGAATAAAAGCGTTTATTTTTAAGATCTTCTTTAAGTACATCATATATTCCCTGAACTTGTTCCACAGTAGAATATATGCGGCGAAAACCAAATTGGTGCGACGGTACGATACTTCTTTCGTCACTTACCATTTGAAGGCTTTACAGAAAAAGTTTCTCGAATACCTTGGAAATCCAGAGCCGTATTTTGGATGTATGTGGCCCCCGGCGGCTCACTCCAGAGAGGCCCCTCTATTATGAATCTTCGGTAGCTGGAGTTTAGGGGGTTTATAAACTTCTATGGTTTATTGTTGTAACAATTATTATTTTTTTGTTTTAAAATTGATTCGTGGTATTTGGGAATTGAGGCCTAAGGCGCATTAAAATAAAATACATAGCTTGGAATTGGAAAAAGACGTTTATTAGGCCTAAACGTAGAAAGAAAATGAATAGCTTATAGACTAGAGGCTACATAATATGCTGGTATATAACGACTGTCAATGCTCATTCAAAACTGTACTTAACCTAAAGACATATTTCCTGCTTTTTTTAGCAGCAAACTCTTCAATGATGTCCTCAAAATCAATACTTCGGCAGAGTTCGTTCTCTATACTAAGAATGCTTAAATGGTTTAGTGTCCTTGTTTAATTGAGTTTCTGAGGAAGTTTTTCACTAATTTAAGTTTTGAAAAAGATCTTTTGGCCGAAGCATTGGATACCATAATACATAAAAAGACTCTCAGACCGATTTCAATATTAAAGAAAAAAGGAAAAGGTTATTGTCCAATAAGTGCTTATATAGGGCTTTCAGATTTAGGGATTTCAACTTTAATTTTTTCCTTTCCTTTTAGAAGTGTATCTGGTGTTTTGTCATCATCAAAAAATGTGAGTCTTGAACTGCGCTTGACTGTGCGAGCTTGTTCATCTTGGTTTAACTCATCATACTCCTCTCATTTCTTCTGCGGTTTTCAGGAAGATTTCAAAACTGTCTCTTTTTTTTGAACGTAGCTTCCAAGAGAATCTAACATTTTACTTAACACTGAGAGTGTAAGTGAGGGCTTTTACAAAACTTTGTTTACTTTGTAGATCCTTTGCAGTAGGTTGTTCCACACACACGTAAGGAAAACCGTATCAAACTTTTCCATTGTCTTCTTCAAACCCAGGACTTTCACCTTTGTTTCCGCTGTTTGCTCCGTGTCGTTAATGATTGAAATAAGCGCATTTAATATTTCACCATAGCTTTCTTTTAAGGCTAAAACAGCATCTGCACTTGCCGACCACCTAGTAGTATATATCGCCTTAACTACTTTCTTGCCACTAATACTCTTTGGCAGTGTTTGCCATCTGTAAGTATAAGCTGAAAAAAACTCGAGTATGCCTAGGTAGTTTCCATTGTTGAGGTGACAGTATCGCCTCTGAAAGGTAGTCCTCTTGCAGCAAGACACTTGATAACAGACACTAATCTTCTTAAAATTCCTCGCCAGTACTACTTTTCTTGATTTATTTGAACTTGAAGTTCATTGTCAATTCTTTCAGCTTCGTTAGACCGTTTCATGAATGTCATTAAGCATTTCAGATGCTCTTTACTATTTTCGTGATATGATATACTTTGACTTGCATGTTTCCAGTCGTTGAAACCCTCAGAACAAAATGGATTTGACGCCATAGCACTTAAACCAAAGAGCATGAAAAACAAAAGACTTTACCAGTAGTTGGAGAGTATAACAGCCAAATCCTTTTTGGGCTGTTCTCATATTTCGGGAAAATTTTTAGGGATGGAAAAAACAAAATTTTTATGTTGCAAAAAATTATTTTATTTGTAGTAAACAATAGATTGACATTTTCTCTACAATTTATTGACCCAGCAGAGCTAAAAAAATATTATTTATATTTTTTTGTATTTTTGAAGAAAACTTACAATTAGTTGCATCATATCTATAATGTTTTCACCCTATTAAAAAGTACAGTTTTTTTACCTTCTGCTTAAGTTTCAGGTGTGTATGGAATGAGAAGAGTTTCAATTAAACTCCTGAACACGAATATACATTTTTTTATATAAAATAAAGTCAAAATAATAAAGTCTGTGATTCGTGGAAGGAGGTATCTGCAGTTTGCTGGGTTCAAGACCGGTAAGTACGTCGACCTATATTATTGCCGACATTAGTCACACTCCCGGTTCAGTTCTACAGACCAATGGTCGTGATTCCTAATACTGAAATGATTCTAATCTAAATATATGAAACTAGTATTTTTTGAGATAATAGTAATAAAGTTTGAATTTTTAATAATATGATACAAAGGTTATGACTTTTATAGTATATTTTCAATACATTCAATTAATGGGTGTTCGTAGAATCACTTTCATCCAAACCGTCATTTTTCAGAACGCTTGATCATTTGATAGAGGTTCATCAACATTACTATTGTCAAAATTCTTTTCCCTTTAATTCATGAATATTACCAGATTCCAGAGCAAGTAGCAACTTTATTTTGGCCTCTTGGAGACGATAATACTCCTTGTGGATATCGATATCAAGGCCCATAAATGATGCTAGGCTTTCCACGTGATCATTTGACGTGATGTTCACAAGTTGGGGCATCGTGGCTACCTGCTAGCGTCAGGCCGTCGACCGTAGGTGCTCTGGTAACTTAGCACCACAAAGGTTTGCATATTTTCTCATGACATCGTACCCTCTTATGCAGCTTGATGGTTCTATATGGATAGTTAGGTTCTATATTTCAATTTCCTCTGGTTTTCACTAACAATTCATTTCAAGATATTTTTGATTATTTATTTTGATATTCATATCAATCCTAACTAACTCAACTAATTCTTGTTCAGAATAGCAATTTCGCATTCAATTTTACCTCTAAAATATATACTCTTAGGGGTTCACCCATCTTTGAGGTCGTGACACAAGCTCTGTTTTCAAATTTTCTCTTAATCAATAGGAATGAAGCAATCTATTAACCTATTGTTCACTTCATCTATTGTCAAATTAGAATTTTTACTATACATGATTTTATCATAAGAGGACCTGAAACATAACATAAGCTTAAGTCCAAAATTTGTGAGTCGGTAAAGGTGTTCCTTTTTTACTTTCAAAATAGTGTTTATAAATTTTAAAAGGTGATAAGCGTTATGTCCGTCAGTCTCTTTTAAGTTTTTTAAATGCCATTCGGCTTGATTTGAGAGTGTACATGATAGCAATGAAACGCACATCAGGGAGTTTTTCAGTAGAGTGAGAAATATTAACTTTATCATTAAAAACTTCATCTAAATATTCCTCTTCTAAATTTGATTCACTGAGACTTAACAAGTTTAAAAGAGTTACGAATTTCTTCTAACTTCCCTACGAATTTACTTATTAAATCTTTCTCAGCCTGTTCCTTGTTTTTATCCTGTAACTTAAATTTACTTATAGCTTTTACTCTATTTTCGTAATGAACCAGTCAAGTTTCAATCCTCAAAATTTTACTAAGGTTTGCTTTGTCAGTTAAATGCCCAACTTTTACTCAAAATTCTCCATACCTTCTCTGACCAGCTATAAATTTATTTCTAAGTCAATTTTATCTTGTAAATTTAAATAATTACTTTCAGTACCCAGTCTTATTATCTCTCTTAAGTTTTTTTACGCAGAGCCACTACGGTATCCCTTTTAGTTACATTTACTCCTCTAATTAGTAGTTCAAGTTTAAGTTCATCTTTAAGTAAAAAGTACACTTCAGGAGCCATTTTTATTTCACCGAGAAAAACACACTCTTCGACATATCTCACTTTCTTCAACAATAAAAAAATGTTATAGGTAGACAACTTAGAAAAGAGCCTTCCGTCTGCTGGGTTTGCGCAGGTAGGGAGGGTGATGGCTATGGTGGGGCGCCCCCTCTCCCACCACCACCTCATTCTTACGCGCGCTCGTTGCGGCAGTCTAGCATCTAGCACCTAGGTTTTTAATTTAATAAAAGCTATTTGCTTTTACAACAAACATTAGGCTGATTAAAAATTGCTGAGATTATTTGTTATTATGTACTAATGCCGGTATGTCATAAAAAGTATTGAAACCAGCAGTAAATTTATAATCTTTAAATTTATAGGTTTACTTGAAGGATGACAAAGCGTACACGTACCTGATAAAAAGAGTGGGGTTGTGCTGTATTCATCTTCCAAGTTGTATATAGTACACATTTACACTATTTCAACTATAATATGAATTATCTGTACCACCATATCTATCACAAACTGTATAAAACTCACTGCTTAAAATTGCTAACTATGTAAATACTAAAAACTGTCAAAATCGAGGACTCTAATGTCACAATCACTGTTTTCATTGTCATCTCCTTCGTTTAGTAAACCGTCAATAGAACTGCCGTCATCGTCCGAACTGTCACTATCACCATCGTTAAGTGAAATAATTATCCTATCGACTTCCTCATCCATAATAGCATCACGATCCCAATACAGATGCTCAATATTTTCAACATGTTTACAACATTTTTTCCACTTATCACTAGTGTATTCTGAAAACAGTTTAACACACAATTCTTTTTTCTGAGTCATGGTTCCTGTTAATACTTCCCCTACTCTACCTTTAATATCACCCTAAACAAGCTCTATAGGGTTTAAATCGCAATGGTATGGTGGTAAACGCAATACTGTATTGCCAGCACTCACAAACAGTTTATCAATGGAATATGTCTTGGGCACAAGAGCAGATTTCACTAATAGCAATAGTTCTGCCTTAATCATCGTCATCGAACACTCAATATTTTTGTTCACAAGCCAGTCAAAGATTTTTTGTTTCAAATCAGAGCTGTTTGGTTTTTTGTCTTCTTGCTTATTGTGGTAGCTTGCGTTGTCAAGCACCACGACAGAATTAGGAGACATGTTTGGTAATAATGCCTCGGAGACCCATTTCGAGAAATTACTAAAATTCATTTCGTCGTGATAGACGGCCGACTTTTTGTCTGATTGCCATATTCTTAAGGCGTCCGGCACAAAGCCCTGTTCCGAGCCAGCATGGATGATCACTAATCGAGGGCCCTTGCCAATGGATTTTGTTGCTCCAGGTTCCAAGTCTGATTGCCAACAGTGTGAAGCAGTGTGATTTTTGTTGACGTAAGTTTCATCAAGGAATACAATTGTTTTCTTTTCACGCCTATATTGTTTTGATTATATTGTCTAATGCTACGAAGGTATTCCGCTCTCCAAGCAACTATTTCTGGTTTTTCCAATTGAATTTTTCTGTTGGTTTGGGATTTCAGCCATTTAAAACCTATTAATTTTAATGTCCGTCTAAGATATTCCCGGCTACATTTCAACACATCCTCTTCCTCCAGAACAGCCTTTAATTTCGATCAAGTTGGCAGTGTTTTTTACAGCATAAAATTCATGGATTTTCCGTCGTATTATGTCTTGTGTAAACCCGTCCACAAATATTTTCTTCTTCCTTGACCTGCTCTTGCCAGTTGGGGTTGAAAAAGACAGGGAACCTTTACTAAAAAGGGACTGTTTGCCTTCGGCTGCTATTCTTTTCACCAAAGCAACAGATACCCCAGTAGCATCACTAGCCGCTTCAGCATCATTATACTTCAGTTTAAGTACCTCTTTTTGCTCTTTTAAGTGGCTAAAAACATTATACACAATTTCTCGTGCTTTTGACCACGCAATGGCCTTCCTGAGGAATATGCTGACTTAGATGTCGAGGCCATGACGACGCCGGGATGCTGTGTGCTCGGACATCAGTATAGCCTTTCGGGTAGATACGCAGTAAACGCACTATGTGATGGCGAGGCGGCGACTGATCCCCACTACCGCTGCCATGCCCTCCCCTCCAGCCCCTCCCGCCGCCTGCGCGATCGGTTGAAATAAAGTGGTTCTGCGCAGGATCTTTTCTAAGTTTTTGGGCTATAGTTAACCAATGAGTTAACCTAGCAGTGCGTGGTTAACCCAGCAGAGTCGCGAATTAATTGTACCGCCTTTTGTTGGCGTACAAGTTTGTAATAAAAAGTCATTGTCTGAAGGATTTAAAATAAATTTATTGTATTTTTATGTTTACAGTTATAAATCAAACTTTTTTCTATACCTTTAATGGTTAACAAATACTTCAAAATTATGAATTAACTGGTACATATTTCAACACTTTCAAATTAGTAAAACAAGATTTTTGTTAAAATGATTTACTTAGTAATTAATTTAGATAAAAAGCGTTTAAACAACTAATAAAAGTTTAATAAAGTACTCACCCAAATTCTGGCTATAATAAAACTAAACTTTTGAAAAGTTGTTTGCACAAATTAACTGTTTTAAGTCTGATTGAACAAGGCCAAATCGAACTTAAGGTTGCTTTTATAACCTCTTTTCGGGGTTCGAGAACAATCTATGAAACTCGAACGCTGATTGGTTGATCTACCTTGTTTTGTTATTACATCTTGGAACATATCGTGCTGGTATTGTATCTCACATCTATATGATTTGATGATTAGCTTGAGTTGCGTGGACAACTTCCTTGAAGTCATTACTCGCCAGGCCGCGGTTAGCCATATCGCAGACTCTGGTGACGAGGGGCGTCAGGGACATCCTCTTGTCGAGAAGTACTTCCAGATACTTGACCGAGGTCTTTCATGGTATCGGGCTGCCGTCTAAGTCGAGCGAGAGGTCGTCCGCCTGCCCCCTGGAGCGGGTGAAGCTGATCGCCTTTGTCGGCGTTGACCTTGACTCTCCACTTGGTTAGCCACGGCTGAAGGCTGTCCAGCTGTCGTTGCAGGTAGATCCACCACATCTGCAGGTTGGCACAGGTGGCCGTGTAGAGTACATCGTCAGCGGAGAGGGAAAGCTGGACATGTGGCATCACCGGCATGTCGTTTGTGTACCAAAGGTATAAACCCCAAAATTTAATTAAGAATCAATACTAATGCTTCTGACCCAACTATTTCAGTTAAAATTTCAAAATTTTCCTTGAGGGTGAAACCCCGGCCCGCGCCCCCTTTTATTATGGGAATTTTATACCCTCAAACCACCCTCCCCAACGACACTGGTGGGGAGGGGGCTACACTGTGCGTCCATACACTATTTGTACACTATATTGTCACTACGTAGACAATAATATAATCACATATTTCCTGCACTTGCCACTTGGGTAGAGTTTTTCATGGTACGTAAAGCACACAGATTATGTCGGGTGTCTATGGCGAAATGGTCCCTTAGTGTGACGAGAGTTGATAATAACTACAAAGTTAAGACAGTCGAAAACGGGATTTAATTGATTTTCATAATTTTAAAAGCCAATGCAGTGAAGAAATTTATAATTATTCTTCGTTTTAGTAAGGACTTAAGTATTTTTTTAGTAGGCAAATCTTTTGTACGAATTATCTTTAAATTTGTCACCCTGATGGGTACGAACTCATGTCTAAATTTGGCCCGACTCTGATTTAATAAAGAATCTTGACCATTTAAAAGAAGAGTGATGATGAATATGAAAATTGAGGGATGACAACAAAAAATGCATAGGTGTTTTTTCGTGAATCGTACGGTTCTGATTTTTTTCTTTTACTTTAACAATTACATTTACCGTTTTAATTTTTTTTATCTTCTTCCCATATACAATAGATTAGGTGGGGAGTTTATAACTATAGGATATCTATTTTAGTGCCCCCTGAATAGAAAAAAGTGGTTTTTAGTGTGTGTGCGTAGGGGGGAGGCAAGACTAGAGAGAGGATGGTCTCAATATGGTCCGATTCTGATAAAGTACGGCATGTAGGTTACAATCCAAGGCATCTCTAGGTGTTTTAAGGGTTTTTAAACGTATTTCACCCCTAAAAAACAATTACTTATGGGCGCTCTATCTGATTGGTCCCATTAAGTCAGTTAATGATTAGCCCCCTATCTTGACGACCCCCTCCCTCATTTACTTATTTCTGATAGGCGCTAGATCTGGGTTCCCCGCCCAAAAGTTATATTTGATCCAAATGACGTTTCCAATTCACCAAATTCAGATAGGCGCCATATTTAGACTCTCCCCCATTCACGAACTTCTGGTAGGTGCCCTATCTGGACAATAATCCTGCAATCTCAAGGCTCCACGAATGGAAAACAATTCATTAGTGGTTGGAGGGATGTTAGACGACTGACCCAAATTTGTCTTAAGCGATCACTGTACTTCACATGAGTGTTGAAAATTCATCACAATAAAAGTTCGTGGAACAAGATATTACAGCTTATATTTTTTAATGAGGTCCACTGAATCTACATATTCAGTATTTAGCTATTGCTCTCTAATATTCTTTTTTAAACTAATAACCTATTTTACAAAGGACAGTTGTAAACACGAACGAATAAAAATAAAGTATATTGTAATATACAAATAAATTACAAAAACAAAGCCAGTAGGAACATAGCTCAAAGAAACAATACAAATTCTTAGACATCATAAACAGGTTAAAAACTTAGTAAAATTATTATAACATAAGACTAAAGGATTCGGCCGTTTCTCTTAATGGAGTGCTTAAAACCACATCTTTTTCATATAAAAAAAATGAGTATGAGATTTCAATATTGATAATTGAAGTAATAATCGAGCCAAATTCCAAAATACTTTCAGAGCAACTACAAAGGTCCACCTTTAGTTCATTTCGACTAACCTTGCTATCTAGAGTACGTCTTGGGCAACCACCCAAGAGACTATTGTATTAGACAAAAGACCAAAAAGCCTACTAAACCAAATCCAAAAAGAATAATTGATAGTGCACCTTCAGGACTGAACAATGCCATAGAAAAAGGATTACCAGGTTAACCTCACAGAAGACCACTAGTAGGTGGCAAGAACATATTTAGTTTCCAGACATGGTTTTCCAGACACTCATGTGTACTAACGGCACTGAACGCCTCACGTCTGCCGGTTTACCATAAGCTACAGGAGCAGAGGACAAACCAGACTAACATCTGGTGAGATCATGTACGGTAGTCCTCAAGCGTAGAAAACCATTTGTTCATTTAATTTTACTAAAACTATGTAATTACTAATGATATATGGCGATGGAGTTTTGCACTAAATGGTGTTAGGAATGTAGGAGGATAGAATGATTATGTCTAATATCACACTATATTTTAGGTTCATAAAATAGTAAAAATAACTGTTTAGAGCATCAGAATTCAAAACTACAGTTTCAGTTCAATTTGTAACACCCCTTGTGTGATAGGACAGAAATAATTTAATATTTATTGTTCTAGTATTTAATATTTGAATTAATTAGTAGTAGTAGATGTTAGTGCTGTGGAAGTTGGGTGGCTGGGCCCAGCGAACACATAACAAAATAGAAGCGCTACTTGGAACGCCGAAGTGAAGCCATCTGGATCATACCAAGATGGCGGCGCAAGCCTACTCCTGAGCGTCTGCTTCGCGCCAAGACGGCTGTCATTGTGTTGTTTCGCGTGCATCGTAATATATAAAATTCAAAGCCCTCACTCACTCACTCATCACTAATTCTCCCACTTCCCGATTACCTAGGAGGCTGAAATTCTGTATACTGGTTCTTTAGGCCTAAAATAGGAAAGTCTGATAGTTTTTGTGACGATTTTCCCATAAATCTTTACCCTATACGCCTTCAAAGTTCCCATGTTAATCTTATGGGTAAATAATTTTGTTTTGGATTCCAACATATGTATCTTACCTTTTAAGATATAAACAGCAGCTGTTTTGATTTGAACCATTGAGCAAGCCAAAGAAGCAAGCATAAAATAGTAAGCACTCAATAGTATCTAATTACTGTATAAATATAATATTTCTCAGAACGAATTTTGTTTTATGATTAAAAATCAAATGTTTATTATTACCGGTACGAAGTTCGCCGGGTCAGCTAGTTTTTTTTATAAAGTCTAATTGTTTTTATTTTAACCTTCACAGAATCTTTTGTATGAATGAGAAAAATTCTGTAGTGTAAGCATTTAAAAATTTTAAACAGATTAGTCCTTATTAAAATGTAGTGCTGTTAAAATCTTTTCCTGGCACATTAGCTGGTAAAAATAAATTTAATTTAAAAAAAAAACAAATAAATTTCTAAAAATAAATTTATTTCTTTAGTAAATACAATCCCTCCTCATTATTATTGTAAATTATTTGTATTTTTTGTGTAATTTCTAGAAATAAAATTTTTCATCATTCATTTATATTAATAAATATTTGTAAAAATGTATTTAATCATAATTGTGAAATCCATAGTGAACATTTAATTTAAAATGTAATTGATAACATCACATAAGGGTATCATTGACTCACATTTGGCCGAGGCCGACTCGTCGCATAGTCGGGCGCGGCGCGATGTGACGGAAGTAATTCCCACCGGTATTATACCTAACTTTGTAAGAAAACCAAACATGATAAAAAATATTTGTGAATTGTATAATTAAATTTGGTTTTTTACCTAAAACTTTCTCGCTGACAAAAAGTCTCTGACCAAAAAATATAAAAAATCCTCGCTATACAACTTTTTCATGTCTATATCTAGAAAATGGAACGACAAGTGTTTAAATATAATTTAATTAATAAGATATTAATATGATCTTTAAATCAACACTATCGCTATCCTCAGTAGGTATCTAAACTACAAGTTTGCAAAATTTCAGCAACTTCATTCAATTAATAATATAGTTTTTGACTGTGTATTTGTCGCGGCGTTTTGATGTGAACTGAGCTCACTGCTGCGCGGATTCAAGGCGATGGATCGAACCAAGATGGCGGATCTGGCTTCACTAGCAATGCATTGGAATAAAACGCCGTGTCCTCTCTATTGTATTATGTGCTCGCTGGCTGGGCCTAATGAGGCACCCGTGAATTTTAAAATAATTTGATGGAACTGTTCATGTTCTACTTTTATTACTTTGGGTTCAAAGTATATAAGTACACTGGAGTTCTTACAAAAATATCTTTTATTGATTTAGTAAAAAATAGACAAATATTTAAGTTGATGGTTGCTGTTTATTTTAATTGAAGTAAGTAAGACCAATTACTTCCCTTCCCAATCTGATTATTTTATAGACCTGAACTATTATGCAAAAAGATGCGATCAATCAATTTGGACAACTTCAGTAGTGTTCCTGTTACTGTAGGCTGTAGGTGTGTACAGAGCAGGACCTACGACTAAAATAAGTCTGACTGTGGGGTAGGCGCCTCTGTGAGGATGACAAAGGAAAACCTTAGGTTATGGACCTCACACCTCCTAACCGCCAGACCCTAAAATACTGTACCTCATGCTGGAATGTCTACACCTTTGTCAGCCTATGCTATACTGTATCATTTAGTCCCTTGTGCTTTGACACAAAATTTATAACAATCTAATTACACAGATTTTCCTGAATTTAAAACAACTGGTACCCAATTTAATATTTATTAAAAGAATTTATACTATATGTAATTTTAATAATCAGATTGTTTTCTTATTCTTAAAAATAATTCCTAGAATTTAGCTTTTCAAAACTTGACCACCAACCATCTACATTAAATCAAAATTACAACAAAGCTTGAAAATAATTTATACAATGCACAAGTTGGTCAAATAGGAGATGCTAATTGTTACATCTAAAAATAGAATCTTTTGTACTATTACTTACATGATGATTTTCTGTTTCACAAACACCTTAATTCACTTATAATAACGACAATAACTTAATTAAATTACTCGCAACATACTTAAAATTCAACAACTGGTACCCAATTTAATATTTATTAAAAGAATTTATACTATATGTAATTTTAATAATCAGATTGTTTTCTTATTCTTAAAAATAATTCCTAGAATTTAGCTTTTCAAAACTTGACCACCAACCATCTACATTAAATCAAAATTACAACAAAGCTTGAAAATAATTTATACAATGCACAAGTTGGTCAAATAGGAGATGCTAATTGTTACATCTAAAAATAGAATCTTTTGTACTATTACTTACATGATGATTTTCTGTTTCACAAACACCTTAATTCACTTATAATAACGACAATAACTTAATTAAATTACTCGCAACATACTTAAAATTCACTGATGTATGATTTACATTAATAAAAGACTGAAAAAATGTTGGTTACAGGTCCCCACAGCTAGGATGGCACCTGACCGATCGATAGAAATTCTCTACTAACCTAGGCCAAAAACATTGCTTGCAGTCATGCTGGTTGCATCGGCGGACCGCGTGAAGGCGCTTGAATGGATGAAATAAGAAATGCTAACTAGTGGTGTCTGCGTTTATAAAAGTTACCCTTTAATAACTCTGCGATTAAAAAACCTGCAATAAAAACTAATTACGGATGAATATATGTTAGGCTCACCTTTTTGCTCCAAAATTAGTAGCTTGACTGAATCTACGAAGATGCTTTCCCAACTCGCAAAACTGTGATTAACCGCTTAAATATTGAATAAGTGGTCTAATTAAAATCAAAGACCCACTCAAACAATATTTATAGCGGCCTCTTGGCTTTTTTCATGTATATTTTTTTAAATATATTTACAGTTTGATTATTACAATCTTGAGGTAAAACCATATAACAAAACTTAAACAAAATCTATAAAAATTTAAATACGATACATATTTACAATATAACTAAATACATTACAAGCAAATAAATAAACAATAAACAAGTATGCACGCAGCACGCTACAGTAAACACGTAAACAGCACTACAGTCATGATTGCAATACAACAATAAACAATAGTCTTATAAAACACCATTAATAAAACTTTAAAAAAAATAGCGGTTATTTGAATTCTGTTACATAACGTTACATATTATTTACAAAAATACTTATTAACAGTTAATCGTTATGGACATAAGTGAATAAAACAATATTTAAGATCTTCATGCGATCTACACTTAAGAAGCTTATGCGTTTACATCAAAACACTAATAATAATCCATTGAAACAAATAACAATAAAATAACTTTAAATATATCTATAACTTATAAAATGACAAACAACATTCTTTTGGCTTCAGTTACGTTATGATCCCATATTTTTACAGAAAAACTTAACTAGAATAAAACAGCTAAACTATACAAGTACATACATTAAAACATTAAATATAATATTAGATATTAAAAAAATAAAAAAATTGAATTTTGGCTTCAGTCACAACTAAATGTTACACTCGCAAAACATAAATGTACATTAAAAATACATTAGAGTCTCAACACAAGTCTCTTTTTTTATCTCAATTCTTCGACTCCAGACATGTCGCTGTCATCGCTGGTCCCCTCCTCGTCGGTGCTGCTGTCTTCAGTAGGCCTAATTATGAATTGCTCCGTTATGTGATCGATGGCTGGTTCTTTTGCAGCGTATTCGTCTTCTACTTTTTTTACATGATCGCATCTGGATTTCCAATCGTTTGCTGTAATAGTGGCAAATTTATCTTCACATAATTTTTGCACTTCTGAAAATTTAAAAGTTGTGTTGTGAGAAGCTACGAAGTTTTTCACTTCGGCCCAAATCATCTCAATCGGGTTCAAATCTGGATGATAAGGCGGAAGGCGAAGGACACTGTGGCCTTTATTTTCTTTCTCTAAAATATCATCCAATGCGTATTTTATGAAACGAGGTTTGTGTTCGAGAATAATTTTGTAAAGCTGGGGTTTCAACATTGATTGATCAACCAACCCGGTGATGGGCTTTTGCCTTTTTCTTATTTTGTTTGGTGTTGAAAATGATTTTGGATTTTCCTCACTCACGTGTATGGCGTCCAACTCCTTCTTAATTCTCGAAACCGTGCGCTGCGACACTCCTGTAGCCACTGCAGTCCGCTCTCGCGCCTTCTGGATTGGAACTGTCACTCCGTTTGCACTTTCTTCCTTCATAAATTTATACACATTAGAAACAATTTCCCTGCTCTGACTTGATAATGTTTTTCCCCCAGTTCCTAACTTTGACTTAAAGTCTGCCATTTTTAAATACTACACGTTTATTATAAAACATTCAACACACCTCTCTACAATAACACACCACTTCCACAACTGACGTCTGACGACTAACTGATAGAAACTAACTGTTTTGGAATTTGCGAATTTTGTCATAACAGTATCGCATCCTATTAGTCATCGTTTTGGGGGCGCCAACCCCGTGAAGCCTAGTCCACACTGGCAGATTTGTATCCGGATACACTGTATCCAACTTGTATCTTTTTGTCTGTGGCGAAGTCTGCAGGCAAATCACATACAAATCGCATACAATCTGCAGACAGTCTGCATACAATCGGCAGACAGTCGCATACAAATTGGATACAAATCGATACAAATTGGATACAATTTGGATACAAAATCGGTGTTTCTGGAGACAAGATACAATGTATCCTGTTTTCCAATCAAATGGAAAACACGCATACAAATCTGCGATATCTACATACTAGATATATATATACATATATGTATATATATATACATATATATAACATACAAGTATACTGTAAACTAGTAAAACTGTCTCCACTTGCTAAAAATCGTAATGTAACGGCAAGACGAATCGTCGATGAAATTGTGGCTCTAAAATTGGTACATTTCTTCGTAATTTTTGGTCCTATCATGTTCAGCAATATCTCGAAGTCAGTTGGAGACATTCTAGTAAAATTTCGAAATCCAGAGCCATCTTCAAATCTTAAATCCGACAGAAGATTGTGGCCGTAATATGATCCTTCTTCAAGAAATGTGCGGGTCCACCAACGCCTTCTCCTTGGTAAGTTACTCACATAGTTTAAAATTAAAAAACAAGCACTAGCTAAAACAAAGTCTTCCTCGGTCAACATCTTGCGACTGACTGGCCAGTGTGGACGAAAAACAAGACACATACATGTATGTAAAACAGTGTTTGCAGACTGTACGCAGAGAGTCTGCAACAAGTCTGCATACAAATTGTATACAGTCTGCAACAAGTATTTACAGTCTGGATACAAATTGGATACAGTCTGCAACAAGTCTGCGACAATTGTATCCCAGTGTGGACTAGGCTTGAGTCAGCAGCGCGATGTTCGCAGAAAGGTCTTTGCCCGGCTTCCACCCACCCCCCGCCATCACTAGCCCAAGTGCCATCCTAGCTGTGGGGACCTGTACTTGGTTGCAACCACGTGCGCGCGATGCACGTTAAGACCCGTAAATTTTGCCGTTTCATTTGCTGTTTTTTTTCTTTTAATTTATATCCCCGAGAGACTAGATACTTCCGAAAGTGGGGAATTAATTCTTGTTGAAGCTAATGAATAGCTTCCAAGAAAAATCCCTACTCGTCGGTCAGTCTATCGGGTATAGGCAAATAATATTTACAATTGAAACAGATGAGCTCGGCCGTGGAGAAATGGGCAGAGCGTGACGCCACCGGGTATATTTATAACCTCGGCTGGACAAATCTGACCAATCAGATCGCCGCTCCCACACTACTGCCTCTCCTATTGTGTTGTTAACTGACCTCTTGACTTGTTTGAGTCGAGCATGTTCATCTGCCGACTCGTAACAATTTAAATAAAGGCTTATGCTATTCTAATGACATGGTTGCACCATGGATTCTTTAACTGATTAATGATTAAAAAATTTTAAGAAATATATTTAATAATTATTAACACAATAAATTGATAAGATTGTAACAGATAAACATCAAAATCAATGATTTTTGGATAGATCATCAAAATAGTTGTGCACAAACAGATTTTAATTTAACACTTATTTAACTACCAAAGAACAGTAACAAAATTATTACCATTGTTACCTTGAAATGCAAGAGTATTATAAATTGAGACATTGGTGAGTTTCCAATGGGTCGGTGGCATAACCTTTTTTACTTCTGAGACACATTTTTCTGTTTCCTTGAACACTGGTTATGAATTAAATTTACCAGAGAATCCAAAGAGCGTGTTGAAATCTTTACATATTGAAATAATTTCTGAACTTGTCAATATCTCATGACAAAGAATATTCTGCCCAAATCGTTCATATATAATTGTATTTCATCACTGGTCCACCTTTTTCGTGAAATTTTCCTTTTTACAGGGCACAAAACTTTCATCATTTGAAGATGACTCGCTTTCAACATTTCCATATCAGTGTCACTCTCAACAGTTACCATTGCATTTTTCACTCTGGTATTACATTCTGAAATAATTGAATATTGATTGGTGTTCGTGGTAATTACTGTAGAGAAAAATTATTAACAAGCTGTTCTTCATCCAATTGCTCAGGACTTCGTGTGCGTGCCTTTGATTTTGATTCCGCTCACTGGGAGGCTGAGACATAATGTGGAAGACAAACAATCAGTTTTTGAACTGTGCTCGTAGGCATTTCATAGTGCAACCTATTTATATGTAATGTGTGACCACTTGCTAGATAGTCCTGGTAGTTTTGATGTGAAGAATGAAGTTTACTGAAAGTCTCAGTATGATGGCGAAGGCTATTACCAGTCTATGGGGTTTTCAAGTTAAGTTTTGATGTTACTTTTCTTAAACATTCCCTTGGGTTTATATGCATATCTTTAGTCCGAACAAAGAGGTTGCCGTTGTTACAACTTGAACTTTGTTCCTCTGAACAGCATCCATAGCTCCTTTCATGATATTTGCCATTGCAATAGGAACTAACTCGTTTCAGCCCTTGCCAGGATTATGGAATATTTTAAATTTTTGACAGAGCTGTAAATCATCTTCTGAAAAAGTCTTGTGTCGCGAATTTCATTGATTTATTAATATTGTAAGACTATTTTATAATTGACACTTAAACCTCTTTTGAAATCTACTGGACGACGCCTGGACGAGACACATCATGTGGCTATAAGTAAACCCAAGAGAACATTGAACGACTTCTGATTTTCAGTCGAACCTACAACTTCTTGATGTGTGTTCGATAATGATTGTTTCGCCAACATCTTTACAAAACACCCGATTTGGTTTTAATTCAGATTGTTTTGTGTTTTTCTTATACTTATTTTTAAAGTTTTTGGACAAAAAAAATTTAATTAACGAAAACCTTTTGCTTAACCCTCAGATTCTTCAAGTATTTCAATTTTCAGTTGATCGGGTTTAGGGAGTGTGTCACGAGATTCAAATCGCAATGCCGGGCTTAAGTCTTGCCATTGTTGAAATTGGAATTTTCTCGACCTTGTCTCTTGAAAAGTCCATCACTAACAGAAAACAAGACGTAGGGAACATGACAATACCAAGAAACATTTTAAACTTTCAAAACATACACATGACGTATCTCAAGAATGGGGAAGCAAATTTTCACGGTACCCCACAAACATTTAGGTATTCAACAAAATTCATTCTCACGCATGTGCGTTACATGCCATGGTACACAAGCGACACTAATAAAATTTACCAAAATATATATATCTCTCAAGAACAGGTAGCTTACAAAACATTAAACATGGACACTTACAAATAGATACAAATATGGTGATCACCCTCTGAATATATGGCCTACAAAATACTTAACCTAACTGTTGATCCAAGATTGTCCCTGCGGCATCGTCCCGCGCACATCCCCATCACTGCATATTGTAGTAAGTCCTAACGTTGCCTTGATGAACTCAAAATTTCCTTTTCTATAGTCCTATCTGGCCAGATATAAATATTATAGACTATTGTTACCGGTAATTCTTCCCAGACTTCTGTGGACTTTACGGAATGGCAGTCCTGCGGGTTCCAGGCCGCAAGTGAACAGTGTAGAGGAAGCGAGACGAGTGGTAGGCCTCCAGCCCACAAGACAAAGGTAGGTACAGACAAGTCGAAACAGCCGTGTGAACAGCCCAGGTCCAGGTCCAAGGTAGGCTAGGTGTAGCGACAGGCAAACGGGCAGCACATGTGACAGGAACTCCGATACGAGAAACCCCTCTTCAATTTCCATAAATTATAAATCCGGCGTCTTCATGGCCGTTGGGGTGAGACAGTTGACCATTCCAGCGTCGATCAAAAACGTAAAAGCCGTAAGTTGAAGAAATTTCGCTCCAGCTCCAGGGAGGGGAGGGGCAAAGTATACATCGTACGCTACAGAAGTCACGTAGGCCATTTCAGCTGTTGGGAAACGGTGGTCAGGCCAAGAGAGTACACTATATAAAATGTTACAATAGGCTTTCCTTATAGTTGTCGACTAAATTGCCGGCGCCCAGCAATCAGGGTAAATGTAGATGTTCGGGTGATCAGGCCGAACTGTTCGACTAGTGTTATAAGAAAATCTTGAGTGTTACAAACCCGTCCTTGGGTTGACTCACTTGCTGGTTCTGTTTGCGCTACAGAAACATTATTGACATCCTCCTTTTGTAGAATATTATTAAATCCTGTGTTGGTACCTTCTCTTCTGACCATGGTTTTTTAATGCAAGTTTTCCGCCTTTTACTAACCCGTCTCTGGGTGGACTCACTTGCTAGTTCTGTTTGCGCTACAGAAACATTATTGAAATCCTCCTCTTGTAGGATATTATTAAATTCTGTGTTGATACCTGTACATTGTAATGATTCAATACTTTTTTCGGGTATTTTTTGTTTTAATACATCCTTTGGAATTGGGTCATCCAAATCAAGTTCAGTGTCTTTATGCTGAAGTTCATTTTCCATATCAGAATTGTTATCATCACATAGTGGACCATCTATGTTTATATTTTCTAATGTCGATTCATCAATTTTGTCTAACTTCCCCTTTTCCATAAGCAATAACAGTTTGCTAACCTTAGCTACCTGCCAGGTATTTTCAGGAAGTCTGTAGTATTCTTTATGAATGTCTAAGTTGTGTCCCAAATATTTAGCAAGTTGCTCCAAATCATTTTTTGATAGGTTTAGTAACTGGGCCATCGTAGCTACATGCTTACGGAAATTGGTTGAAGTTAAGAGGTTGGGACTTTTTGCCCCACTCAGTTTTGCATACTTTTGACAAGTAGCTGAACCTCTTATGTAGCTAAATTTACTTTTTGGAATGGCAAACATAAATGGATTATCTTCATGTACACCAACAGTAGATCTGGTTGCTATTAATAAGTCAAAATTTGATTTCATTACAGGTGTTAAAATCACTGGAAAACTTCTTCCTGTTTTACCCCAAATTTCAAAACGAACTAGACTATTACATAGGGCTTTTTCAGTAACAGAGAGAGTATTTTCAACTTCAGCTCTATGACTACTTGTGTTTCGTTTGGTGTATTGAATTAATTTGATGCGGGATGCTTCACCGGATCATCTACTATTAAGAGGGTCTTACCTAAAGTGACCAATAGCTTTTATACTATATATGTCAGTAATCTTCTTACGGGAGACTCCCCTTTCTTTCTTTAGAGGATTTTTAAACTGATTTCGAATCCGAAAAATATGGCCGCCTTTTTTAATATGGCCGATAACTTGAAAATTTCGAAGAGAATACCCTATATTTTATGGTGTTTTTGGATAGAACATAATAATTTGGTCTATATGCGTGTTTATCATCAACAAACTTTGCTAAAACTGCGTACTTAAAACACTCGTTGTCCTGGTTCTGCACATTGATACACGCTCTTGTATTAGCAATACTTTTTGGTAGCGGAATGAAGCTACTACCTCTATCACCATACCCATGTTTATGCACCCGTATATCCAAACTGTCGATACTTAGTAAGGTCCATCCCGATCCTCGTGCTTCACGTTCAGATATTTTTACAGTAATTTCGTTTATACAGTCGTCGACTTCAACTTCTAAGTCATTAGTAACCATTATAGATTTATTGCGTGTTAAAAACCCCCGGGGTGACACCTCATTTTGAACATTTGTAAATCTTGTATCCATCAGTAATCCAAATTTTATAAAATTAAGCCTGTTCAATTCTTGTTGTAATGTTTCTACAATTAATGGTTTGACTTGTACAAGAAATTCTGATAACTTATAATAATTATTAGCAATTTTGAAATGATTAACTATGGATTTGGGAAATGCTTGTGCTAGTACTTCTACACTTAATTGTTTTGGAGGAGCATATTGAATTACCGATGGTCTATCTTGTTGAATAAATGAATATTCTAAATCTTCATAATCCATAGCTGTTGAGGCATTTCTTGTGTTATGGAACAGTTCATTGTGAATATCATATAACACTTCATCTTGAAACGTCTCTTGGCAGACACTACACTTAAAAATTTTGTTTGTTAAACAATTTCATAATATAAATTGTGTTTAAAAGGAAATGCTTTAATTAAACATTACGCTCACACTTGGGAAACCTAGTCAGAAATGATATAGGTCTTGTTCATAAAATAGTATATATCCCAACCTATTACCCCTTCCTATCCGTTATTTAAGAGGGGGTAACCCCTACCCCCTACTACTCAGAGTGGAGGGGGTCTATTAGAAGAGGAATTACTATAGTAATAGAGCTCAAATGCATAGAATGGCTCCTCTAGACCATACAAACCTTACAGGTGTCGAACGGAGGGTGTTTGACACTATCGAAGCAGAGGACCTCTTTAACAGCGATGTTGATATGGACGACTTGGAGGTGGAAAGTACTCCTCACGAACAGATAACAAACAACAACCTACAGAATTATGAAACACCTAAAACTTTGGATGAAGCAGAAAAATTAAACGTTAATGTCAGAAGAAGATTATTTACTGACTCTGAAAGTGAACCAGAAAGTGAATAGTAATTTCCTTTTTTTAAATTTCTTTCATGTAACCTTGAACCAATTAAAAATCAAATTTAATACTGTATCAAGTTTTTAAACATTGGTAACAATGTGTCTTGTTTTTTAATTTTTAGAAGTCACGATGATATATTACTTGTTTACCAGCTGAATCAATATCGTATCTTACTTCATCCGTTAAATGAGATCTAAAGAAACGTCCGTGTTTCATAAAGTATTTACTAATAATATTGTTAAGAAACCATGCATTTTGGTCTTTTAAAACAATTTTAGTTGGTGATAGCAAATTATAAAAGTCAAACATTATTACACTAAAAAGTCTAATTATATAGTTGATATTTACCGCGTCATAAATACCCGATGGGTCCCCTATATCTTTTATTGGATGTAATCCACCAACCCACGCAATTGATCCAATGAAACAGCATCTCTCCCCATACCACCCTTACCAATATTGTGTAGTGGTAAACCTTTACAATCCCAAACTGGTACGGATTTTTCAAGTTGTAATCGGTTGTTTCTGTGTAAACAGGAACTTGAGCCACATTAGCTGCATCAGTCGGATCTACACCTTTTTTACGTTTACTATTTTTTAAAGTTTTATATCCCATTCTCCGTTGTTATCTTGTAGACACTTATCCTTAATATATTTCAAATTTACAGCAGAGCCGTTATAGTTTGATGGATCAGCAATATTGATAATTGTATGTTGTTTAGCATTAAACACATTATTTTTTAACACAAGTTTTTTCTTGTAACGTTTTAAGATTTACAACATCTTTCTCGTCTTTTGGATCTTTTACAAATTTTAATCGTTTGTTATTGATATTATAGTCACCGTCAGTAGTAAGTTGTAAACCACCTTGCTCTCCTTTACCGTATAAATTAAATAAAGTACCTGAATACCGTCCAAATTTGTCGACACTCATTTCCTATTTTAACCTTTACCTTCTATAAATGACAATACCCTGAGCTCTTCTTAATTTTTATATCCAATATATATAGTCTCACAACAATGGTTTTACCTCTTAAATTTATAATGTTTCTCCTGCCAATAACAATTTTGCCCCCCTAGGATTCTTATGAATAATTAGGATTATATGAAGTAATATATCAAGGAAATTGTATAAATAATAACAATATTTAATAAAATATTTGTTTATTCATATGAAGTTTAAAATAGATATACATAATTTTTATACATACATCGTTTAAAAATTTAACAGTTAAATATCGTTAAACACAAACAAATAAATACAGTTATGAAACGAATAATTTTGATCAAAACTGCAAAAAAGTTTTTAACAGGAGTAAAATTTAATAATTAAATAAATTTAACACAAAACTAAAAATACAGTTATGAATTAAATAAATACTATCAAAATTGCAAAAAGTGTTTTAAAAGAGTAAAATCATTGTTTATTCACATAAAGTTGGAAATATACAATTCTAAAATCTAACAGGTAAATAATAATAAACACATGGATACATAAGATATAAATATAGTTTTAAAATGTGTACATTTCATAGAAAATCCAAAAATCAAGTTCAAATACTGCTTCAAGGGTTTTAAGCATTGGTCAACAATGCGTAAAACCGTTGAAACAATATTTTTTATTTAAATTTAAAATTTAATAATATTTATTGAGGTTTTTAAGTACCTCAATAATTATTAATTAGAATTCTTGGACCACCACGTTTACCCGACTACTTTAACCAAACCCGATGAATCACGGAAAAGATAAAATCGTGGTTCAGTGTTGGGAACTATTAAATTTTTGGGTAACCTTACTAAATATAAGGTTTTTTGATGTTTCAAAAGGACCTCTCTTTTTGGTGTCATAACTTTTATTTCCCATTTTTTATTTTTAGGTAGTCGGTTGATTTTGGTTCTTTTGGCTTTAATTGTTGGTGGTCTACAAGGTTTAGATTGCGATGAGACTTGAGAAAGCACCATCTCACTCTCCAAACCAACATGTGGGGACATGTTAATTTGTTTGGAGTGTGAGATGTTTCAATTTTCTCACTCACCGGTAAAGGAATGTCTTTAATCGAAATAGGCGAGACGTTCGAAGGCACCATCTCACTCTCCATTTCAACATATGGGGGGCATGTTGTTTTGTTTGGAGTGTGAGATTTTTCCAATTTCTCACGTTTTCACTCACCGGTGACGCGATGCTTTTTATAATGATAGGTTGAGTGGTTACCATCCTGCTTTTCCCTTTGTTATGGAGGTTGCATAACTTTTCTTCTGAAAAGCAGGACTTTTCACAACGCTCACCTTTTCTTGCCCCTTTTAAAAAAAATATGCGCACATTGAATTTTGTTTAGTTTTGCTTTGAAAGAGGTTTTCCGCTTTGATTGTAACTTTAGAAACGTTTCGGATGGAATGACAGAGGGAATAGATGATTGTGCAGTGGAAAGGGAAGTTCGGAGTTTAAGATTTTATTTGGAGAGGGTTGTGTTTTCTTTAGGGGAGGAGAAGAGCTGCCTAACAGCAGTAGGTGGGGTAGAACTAGTTTTTGGAGAATTTTTAGTTGGGTTTAGAGGAGATTTCAGGATGGAAATAGGGGATACTATTATTGAAAGCATGCGGGTTATTGGAGTTTGGGTTTTAGAAGCAGACGGTGAAGAGGGGCACGGCGAAGAAGATGGTGAAGATGACGAAGATAACGAAGGTGACGAATCATGCGGTGCATTGGGTGTCTGAGCGGCTGACGGAGCGGTTGAGGTTGACGAAGCGCTGCAGGTTGATGGAGCAGATCTTGACGATGCAGCAGATTTTGATTGAGACTGGTCCTCCGGTGACGATGCGGCAGATTTTGATTGAGACTGGTCCTTCGGTGACGATGCGGCAGATTTTTATTGAGACTGGTCCTTCGGTGACGATGCGGCAGATTTTGATTGAGACTGGTCCTCCGGTGACGATGCGGCAGATTTTGATTGAGACTGGTCCTTCGGTGACGATGCGGCAGATTTTGATTGAGACTGCCGCGGCAGAGATTGAGACTGATGACTTTGGTATCGGTGCCTTTACTGCGTTTGGTTTGGTCAATTTCCTCACACAGGGATCAATAGTGCCTAGAAAATAACAACAGAATGATGGTCATAACAAATTTCTTAGGGTTTATATATAGCAACACGATGGGAAGGGAGTTAAAATTCTTTAAAAATATAAAGGCGTAGTAAATATGGCAGGGTAAGAACGGTATTTAATTTTACAAGTAAACTCATATGTTTGATTAAACCCTAAACAGGTTGTTAGTAATAGATAGAAGGCCTCGTTTTACTTTATCCAAAAGAAGATCTATTCAAAAGAAAATGTGAATATAAATATTGACCAATAACTACAATTAATAGAGGTTTAAAACAACTGATTATTAGTTGGCTATTTTCAAGGTCAACTCTTAATAAAAAAACCAAAGCCAAGTGTAAAACTACTACTATTGTGCATTCTACTATACCATGCATGAAAATAATAGAAAGAAAAGATCTAAATTACCACAGCTACAAATCCTTAGTGTTTGTTTGCTACATGCTGAAATAAAAGATAGTAAGAAGACGCTGTAAAGATATTTATAACTATAGCTAAAATTTAAATTTATTTTTTGTTAAAAATTAGATTAATAAAAAAACTCTGAGGGACAGTGAAATTGACTTATTCTCACTCCTGCAAAAGACAGGAACAGGGGGGTCCGGGGTACTCCCCCGGAAATTTTTTGAAATTTTAAGGTGCTCAGAAGCATTTTTAGGCTATCTTTTTACTTACACAGTATTAATAAACCAGGGAAAAAAAACCTCAAAACACAATACAATTTGTTTGGATGATGAGTAACAATCAAGTTTTGACTAAAATAAAATAAAAAATTGCTTTTTATTGAGGATATAAAATTTGTTTGAAGTATTTTTTCAACTTTTTAAGTGAAGATTGCTCATTGTTTTTGTTCTTTTATAACAACATTAAAAGTGTAATTAACAGTAAACCAATCAACTTCATGTATAAGTTTTAATAAATAGGTCCATCGCCTGTTATGAAACCTAGGCCTATTGAAAAATTTTGTTCTCAACTTAGCTCTTTAATAGGATAATTTGCTTAGAATTCAAAGTTAGAAAATCAAGTATGGATGAAAAAATAGGTAACAAAACTGACTGTTACTAAGAGGTTCAAAAGCTATTTATTTTAGGTAAAGGTTACATAAGTTTCAATCAAAAATATTCTATTTATTTTAGGTAAAGGTTACATAAGTTTCAATCAAAAATTAAGTTCTTGTATTTTAAATGTATGTGTGTTTTTGTATTTGTGTTTAAAATACAGCCAACCTCTTTAAAAAATAATTTAAGTAGTATTGAATGAAATTATTGTAGCCTAAATAACAGAATTCTGAGATAAAGAATTGCTGAAAACTGTCTTTAAAAAACATGACATGAAAAATTGACATTAGAATGTAAAGTAAACAGAATTTGAGGCTTTACCTGAAACTTTTATCCTTAGAAGAGAAAACAGAACAGTTTGTCCTTAGAAGAGTGCAAAACTGGATCTTCTGACTGGATTCCTTTTAATAAACTCGTTGATGACTTGACAAATGTCTATTTCTTCCAAAATATCTTGATGAGCATGAGTTATCGCTAAGTTGTTGAGTCTTTTCTGTCCCATTGTAGCTCTAAGGTAGGTTTTGAGGCGGCGCAGGGCACTAAATGAACGTTCGTTAGTTGCTGACGTCACCGGCACAACTTGAAGCAGTTTCAAGCCTTTCACAAGTTCTGGTAACATTTCCTTCACACTGGGTTCTAGTTCAAAGTACTTTTTAACATCATTCAACGTACGAAGTTGCAGCTTCTTTTGTTTGGAAATGTCACTTAACATTGACAAATGTAAGAATAATCTGTCAGTGTCCAGATCATTTTGAAAAAACTCTTTAGAGCGTGTCATATCACTTTTTTGTCCTTCGTTTAAAACAGACAGACACTCCCTTTCCACTGCAATGACCTTTGACAGTCCTGTTGCATCAAATCTGCTGGCAACACAAGACCTCACAGTTTCACAAATTTCAATGTATTTGATTTTAAAAAATTCAGCTGGTGTGTTGAATGTGTGGGGTGCTCCAGCCTCCTTGTTTTCATACCGTTGAGGAATGCGGCGTTTTCTTGCTAGTTCCGGTTCAGCTACTGATGGTGGCTTCACTGATAGGCAAAACTTCCAGAAGTCCTCAAACCCTCCACGCTTTTCTTCCAAAATACAGACTAGGTCAATAAACATATCTTCTAAATCAGTTACGCTCAAATCAGGTGATTGAACTTTGCGATTTACCTCTTCAACTGGGTTCATTACATAGCAATAAACCTGTAAAAGGAAATAAGTCTTGAAAGTCAGCATTGATTCCAAAAAGCCTGCACATTTATAACCTGCTTCGTTCTTATCCGAGGAAGAGATGGTTTCAAACAACTCCAAAATATTTTCATAATTCTTCAAGATTTGTTGCACACTTGATGCTCTCATTGTCCATCGAGTTGGGCAAAGTGGTCGAATTCCTGATGTATCATGTAGAACGGTAGCATTGGCACTGATTACACTTCTGAATAGTTCCATCCTTTTTGGGGATTCTCTAATATTATTAATTAGATCCTTTGCAAGGTTCATAATGTCTCTCATACAAGTCAGGCACCGAAGACTGTCTTCAACTGCTAAATTAAGACTGTGTGCAGTACAGTGGACGAAAATGGCCTGATGTTGCAAGTTTAAAATTAACTTTTGCAGTCCATTAAACTTTCCGCTCATATTAGAAGCACCATCGTAGCACTGTCCTCTCAATTTTTCAATGGGCAAATCCAAACGTAACAGAATGTCATTGACAATAGTAAACAAAGTTTTAGAATCAGTGTTTGGCGTTTCATATAATCCAATAAAATCTTCATTGGTGGTCAAATCATCATTTACTGTCCTAATACAAAATGATACTTGTTCGTGGATCGAAACATCACTTGTTTCATCCACCATGATGGAAAAGTGTTCACATTTTTTAATGTTAGATAAGACCGACCGCAGAACAGACTGACCTAGCAAATCGATTATTTCATTTTGAATATCATGGGATGTCCATTTAAAACCTGAACGATTTAGCCAGTCTTTTAATTCCGGGACATCTTCTTTCCTGAGTTCCAATAGTTGCAAAAAATTCGAGTTTTTGTCTTCATGGCCTCTAATTGCTAGACCTTGTCTACATAGGAATTTCATAGTTGTGAAAATAGCAGTTAGCGCTAACCGGGCTTTTTTCATGTCATTATCTATTTGCTCATTTAACTGGGCAGCTACACTTGAGTTTGAAACAGTTGACAATTTAAGAATACTCTCCTTGTGAACATTGGTAGTTTCATGAGTACGAAACTTTTCCAAGGCCCTTTTCCAGTTTGAAAAGCCGACAGAAGTAAAAGCATCTTCTCTCTTTAGAGTAAACTTAATAAGGCCTTTCGCTTCTGCATCTTTGCAAACTTTACAAAATGCTTTGTCAGTTTCATTTTCATATTCTAACCAAGAATATTTAGATACCCATGACTTCTGAAAGGATCTTCCCTTACCGATTACCTTTTTAATGCTGTTCAAATCTAAACTGTCACTATTACTGGGACTGGCAGATGTTCCAGGTACCACTACAGATGATTCCAGTGCTGGGAGTGGTTTTGCGATCTCATCAACACGCGCTTTTTTAAATACAAACTTGTCCATATTGTATCACTTACAATAATTCACTTGACACTCGATACTCCATCAATATTCACTGCTAATACTCAATCTCAATCACTCAATCACATCAATATAACGAAACACGATGTAAACTGAACTAATAGGAACTGACTGCAAGTGTTTGTTTACTAGGGACGATGTCCCGTTTGACGCGGTTCCACTAGACAAAGATGGCGGTGCTTCATCCCCTCCCTTGGCCGGCCGGGAGCAGTGACCTTGGCAAAAGTCATAGGCAACCTATTTATAGCTTGCTAACTGGTTGCAACTATAGAGCTACAAGTTGCGGGTTTTTTATTTTATGAAGTCTTTTGTCTTTACTTTCTAAACATTGAAATTGATTAATTTAAATTTTAAGGATGACAAGAATATTTAACAGTTATTAAAACGCTGTTTTCTGTTTTCAATAATTCCGATACTCGGTCAACTGTATACTTTTAACAGATTCTTTAAGTTAGACAATTGAAATTTTTGAGGGGGCTTGAGCCGCATTGCCAGGTTAATGGAGTCGGCGCCAGTGCTGCGATCTTAGACCTGGGAATCCGCGAGCGTTCGTAGTAAGACTTCCATAAGTTAAGGAAGTGAATTTAGTAACAAATACATTTCATTTGACTGCTATCCACTGACCAGTAAACATGTCAAGAGAGCATTCTACACCTATTCAAGATATGCAAGTCTCCTCAACAACAAATGAACCGAATATTTCAAGCATTCAAGAATCTTATTCAATAAACATCGCAGAGTTACAAATACAAAACTCCGAAGTAACTACCACTTTTAAACCTATGTTCAAGGATCCCGCATTTGAAAGATATTTGTTGAACTTAATTGATAGTGACAATGAAAGTACTCTGTAGAACAAACACACAAACCCAACCTAAGCTTGATGTAACAGTTTTTACATTAAAATAAAACAGATAATACCGTGCACTAAACAACCTATAGTGTGATATCTTTTTTAAAATCTCACTAGCTTAACCTTTAACTTCCCCCATTTTTTTACAGTGCTATGACATCATCCCTAACAGTGACGTCACCATGACACTACCCTCATAACGTCATAAATGGGATGACAACCGCGCTTCCCCCTACTCATGTGTCAATCGGATTTCTGTTGCAATTTAAAATGTTTCAACATAACGAATATTGACCATATTGATGGGCGGGCTTGCAAAAAATGCAACCACTTTTCTTATTGTTTATGTAAATGTAAGACTTTTCAAAACAACTGTAATTTAAATATCATTCAAAGAGTAAAACGCCAACTTGGACTGCCTTATTAAATTTTTTAAAAGTGATATAATGGGAGATTGTTGCGCGTATTAGCCATTTGCCAGAAAGAAATATGTTTTTAATTTTTTTTTATTATAACACAATTTCCTGCAAATGCTTATAAAAGGAATTCCTATTAATGACGGTGGACTGTATAAAAATATTACATTATATTTTATAATAACACCAGAAAGCGGCAAATATTCATGTCGATTGACTGTTGTGCCTCAAACAAAATCGAGTGGACATTGAGAAATCGAATGTATGGCCGTGATTTGATCATGTAACGATTAAGCATTCAGTCATCACTTCTGCTTCGTGCGCCGCACCCAAGTGTTAGTTGAGAGTGTTGGTTTCTTCCGAAGGTGATGTTAAACTAAATTATATACTAGGATGATATTTACGATAGAGGGAAATATTGGAGCGGGGAAGAGTGTTTATGCAAAAACTCTTGTTAACACTCTACAGTCTTCCGGCTTTAGAGTAGTACATATCGAAGAGCCTGTAAATGATTGGATTAACTTTAATGGAAATAATCTTCTAAAACTATTGTATGACGAAAAAAAAGATGGGCTTTCCCTTTTCAGATAAATGCTTTGTTTAATGCAATACATACGGAATTGAAGGCGATTAAATATTCTCAGGATAAATGCGTCATCGTTATGGAAAGATCCTCATTTAGTGTATTTGAGATATTTAGCAAACATTTAGCGACTACAGTGTTTCATCCTGTAGAAACAGCAATCATAGAAAATATCAAACTAAAGATGTTCAAGACTTTAGAAGAATACGAAAATCATGTGGTTATTTATTTGAAAACACCACCAGAAGTATGTATGGAACGAATATGTCGTAGATCAAGAGAAGAAGAGATTCAGAAAATCGATCTTGACTATATCAATCGATTGCATTCTCTCCATGAAAACAGTTTCACACTAAATGAGCTGAACAAGAAAGTATTGATAATCAACGGCAATTCATATAATGAAGATTGTATCGAAGATTCAAAGATTGTTGGTGATGAATCGTTGAACGCTCTAGACGTTTTGTATAATATTTTAGTTAAATGGCAAAGTAACTAAACACATTGTTTTTGTAAATATTCTCACGGTTAAGGATTGGATTAAATGTGCACCATATCAGTTTATTATTATTAGTTCTGTTATCATATTAAATACTAACATAGCGCTTCAAAGACTTGTCCTTCTGCTTCGCTTTGCCATGGTAGTCATGATTTCAGTCTCCTATTAGGGAGCGACCTTCTGAATCAATAATTAGAGGCTATAAGGAGGTAGAAGATCGGCGGGTTGTCAGCAGTCGACAGTCTCCGTGCACAGAACAACACCAGTTCTAACGTAAGTAGTTCTCATTATTTTTCTTTTTAACTTTAAAAGTTTAAACTTTAAAAATATTCCAAGACAAATTTGAATAAACAGCTTATTATTATTTTTTAATCAATAATATTTCTGTATTGAATAACATCTTTCTCTTTTAAACAATGACAACAATTAAGTACTCTGCAAAATCTTTATACACCATTTGTAAAACTTATATTCTAAATAGAATACAATTCCGAAACCAGTTGCTTTTGCTTGAATCAGTTTTAAAAGAATTGATCTATGATCATGAACAAAACTGTGTCTCCTGTGTGGTATGCTATATTTTGATTGATTTTAAAATGTACTGTCGTGGGTGTATAGATGTTTACAAGCTATCTAAGAAAATATGGTAAAAGAAATTGTTACATATCAGTACCCTAGTAGAAGATACACGTGTGCAAATTGCAATCACTCCTGTATAGAAGAGATTGAACTCACTGGATTTCCATGTTGTTGTGACTAACTAGACACAGTATGTTAAGGGCGAATCTTCTTTTTTCCTTAATCTTACTATAGCTTTATAGTTTCTCATCATTTTTTATTTAATTTTTGTTTAGCTGTTATCATCAGCCAGTCCGTACAACACTAGACCGTACAGCCTTCAATCTACATCATCACCACCAGAGTCGTCTCCAGCCAGCATCAAACACTGATGTCATCGAAACATAGTAAGTAAATTTTTTTCTTTTAGCCAATCATTAACTTTTTTAATATAATTACCAAAGAATTACAATTGATGATAATTTCAAGAATTTTTATTTTATTTAACTATCGAGATTTTACCTCATAGTAAATTAATTTTTTTTTAAATTGAAACAAGCTTTACTAATATATATTCTATATTTCTTTTTTGTATTCAAGAATCCAAATAAACCGATTGTTTATAAATTCAAACATGTTTTATGAATATTATACTTTTTTCTCTCTATTTATAGTTATGGACACTAATGAGCCTATCATCGCGCTGGGAGATGTAATCGAAATTGATCAAAATTGTGACAACTCGACACCATCCGTACAACCACAGCCGTCCTGTTCCAAACAACAACTGTTCACCTCATCGGCTAATCATCAACGTCTATCCTGCTCCAAAGAACCCTCTTCAGGCTCGTTGGGTATAATTTACTTTAATCTTCTACAAATTTTAGAAAATCTTCATATCATAGGAATGACTAGTCTTCAAAAATGGGATTTTGTTGTTAGCGAACTACAAAAGAAACATGAATTGCTTGATGACCCCATGTTTCTGCAACTGTTCAGTTGCATAAAACATTTTTTCAAAGTCTTTTTCGCACACGTCAACTGTGATAGTTCACTATCACAGAAACAAGTTCAAAATTAAAGTTTAATTGACTTGGAATTTGAAGACCTTTTTAAAATTTGGGTCGGTGAATTGGAAAGGAACCCTTTTGCCAACAAGATGTTTCCTTTTGATAGTGTGCAAAGGTTTGCCTCAATGATTCGGAAAATTTTAAATTCGAACCAAGATGAGGTGTGGATGTTAAAAAAATCTAAGAACATCCAGTAAAAGAAATCCTGACTATCAACCTAGAGCTAAAATATGTAAACGTAGTTGTGGTAGTTCTTCCCCGTCATCAGAGTCATCTGCCGAATCGGAAGACGAGTCGGATGTAGAAGACAGTTTCGTAAAGCTTTTTAAATCAAAGAAGCAAAACGGCTCATTGAAAATTAATCAACAGTTTCAATACAATTCCGGTAACGTTAGAAGGAAAATAACCACTCCCGGGGAAAAAGGCTCTTATCTGATCAAAATTGAGATCACAGACACAAAAGACCTAAAATCTTGTAAAAATGAAAAGTTTTATTGGCAAAAAATCAATAAAAAGGGGTTCTTTTTACTTAACATTAATGAGAAAGAAGACCAAGAGACACTGGACGTTTTGGTTAATATTTTAGCAAAAGTTGGGACTAAGGTTTCTAAAATAAAAAACGCAAAATTCGAGGCCTTCGAGCCTAGTGACATGAAAAAATGAAAAATGTTTCTATAACTGTTGTTATTGTATTTTTTTAAATAAATATAGCTATATGTAAATCTATTGTTCTTTTTCAGTGTCGTTAAAATTCATTAAATTAACGGAAAATGGATTTGCTCCGCAACGAGCTACAGCTCAATCGGCCGGATATGACTTGAAGAGCGCCTACAATTATTATCTATTGAAAAAAGTAGTCTCTTAATTAAAACAGACATAGTCATTCAACTACCGGTAGGATGCTATGGAAGAATAGCATCCATGTCTAGTTTAGCTTTAAATAATGCTGTCACTGTAAAAGCGGGAGTAATAGACCCAGACTTTACGGGAAATTTAAGTGTCTTATTATTTAACCATTCTAATTTAAACTTTTCAATCCGAAAGGGAGACAGGATAGCTCAGCTGATCTGTGAAGCGGCTTTGTTTTTAAACGTAGTTGAAGTGAAAACATTTAACGTCGAAACTAAACGTGGTGTACGCGGGTTCGGGTCCACTGGTAGGAAATAGTTTTTGAGTGAAGACACACACACTTAAATGCGTATATAGTTGCGTATAACTAAGAGAAAATTAATTTTTTCAGATAATTGACTCCACCAGTGTCATGGACACATCCTCACCACAGTCAACACCCGTGGAAGTTGTTCAAAAATTCGATACGCGAAAACATCGGCTAAAATTACCACTAACGAATGAATTTGTAGAAATAAGAAGTGCTTTCGGCGGTACGTTAAAGACACTGTTTTACAAAAATGAAAGCAACATTTACAAAGACATCTGTTTGATATTGATCAACCTTAAGGACAAAATTAAATTTAAATTATAAACTATTTAAATACATTTGGACCTTTGAAATTCAATTTATTAGTGGAATGTACGTACGTCCAACACAAAACTGAAAAAACTCAGGCACGAGCGTTTAAAACGTTTTTATATATAAAAGCTTAAAAGCGTTTATATATATATAATTATTCAACTTGTTTGATAGAATAAATAAAAAATGAAAATGAAAAGTTTGCGAATTTTCGTTTAGTAAATATATAAACGTTTTCAAGCATTTGAGAAAATAGAAATGAGAACAATAAACAATAATAAACAGAGACTAAAAAATTAAACAGGTGATTGATTGTCTTAACAGTAAATTTAAATATAGAACATATGATTTGGTTGCATTTTAAAATAAATATAGAGGTTTATACATGTAATTTTTAAATGTTATTTTCAATTGAGTTGAATCGTTCTTTATCAAATTATCTTAAATTTAAACCGGATGGAAATTTTGATTTTAGAACCAACTGGTGTGCCAATTTAGAATTTCTTAAAATTGGTTTTAATTTAAATTAAAAAATATTAAGAAGTAGTAATTTATTGCAAAGTATTTGCTTTATACTAGAAATCTTTTAGTCAAATATTAACTTTAATTTTGTTCAAATGATATGTCTTAACTCTTGAGTATTAGAAATGTATATGATAGGTCCGTGAAATAGAAAACGGAGCTTTTATCCAAACCTAACTGTTGCGTTTCTTACTCTTATGTTTTTCTCCTGATAATTATTATTTATTTATTTATTTATATGCTATTATTTATTTATATATTATTTTTAATAAAGACTGTGATAATTTTCGGGGTGGTTAGGATTATTTGCATTCATGCAACGAAATGTGTTCAGAAATCTATCTCTAGACATGACTTTGCCGAATAATGGAATTTTGAAAAGGATAACGGTCTTCCAATAGTCCTGGAGACGATTTAGTTGTATACTACCCGTATGGAGAACCAAACCCAAAAAAAGTAAAAACTCTTCTGTCGTTAACTCCCTCGTCTTCCTCGAGCATGAGGTGCCATATTTTCAGGTGTAAATTGTTTGGATACGTAGGCATTCGTGAATTTCACTAGGTTTTCCACAAGAATGTCATCGAACAAGAGCAAGAGCCTAGAGTAGTCGCTTGGCTTACGCTCGCCTGGTGATGCGACTAAAATCCTCGGATGCTTGACAAAAGCAATGGGCCTCATACCATTAGTCATAATAATACATACAGGGGAAACCGTGTCAAGAACATCATTGTGTTCCGAACCTATTGATTCATATTCATCTTCGTCGGAATTGCCGTCAACCACGTTCTGAATTGTGTCATTAGCATGGGCTACGTTGGGTTCAGGTGCGTTGTAATCATCTCTGTCACTACTGCTGTCAGGGTCATCAAAAATCTGGGGTTGAGGTGCCGAAGACGGTCTTGCTGCATTAGGATCCATTTTGTAACAATGAACCATAAAACAGTACGCATACACAAAAAAATTAACGCAAGAACATATAAAAACAACTTATGACTAGTCGTCACCGGTGACCGCCTTAGCGTGGCGCGAACTGCGAACGAACTACACCGCCTCGACGGTAAACAAACACTCAAAATAGCGACACGGATTCAACCTTCCACTATGTTTGACTGAGTCACACTAACACTAAACCCGTCTCTGTTGGCATGAGCGTGAAGTCGCCGGGGTCCGCCGCGCACCCCAGTGGAGCTCGGCGGCGGTCACCGGCGCATCCAATGTGTTAAGTTACCGGCCGGCTAGCCTTTATTAAGGAAAAAGTTTCTGCATAGCGGTAGAGAACGTGTTAAACCCTAAGATCAATCAAATGTGTATTTTGTCTCAAGTAATGTGATAAACCATATTCTTTCAACGTATCAAGCCAATTTAATTCCAATCTGTTTATCTGTTTCGATTATTAGTTTGTTCATAAGAAGTTTACATTTCAGATATCTACACAGTTTTCAGTCCGGTAAACATGACAACCAGTACATTGTACAGTACAGTAGTTTGCCCTACGCTTCTTCTGGATCCCAATCAGTTTCCGATGACACAGTCCGATGGCAGTCATCTATTTCCTCTTTCCTAGAGTCTCCATCACCTCCGTTGTCTAGTCTCTCGACTATAATCGTCTCCTCATTCACGATGGTGGGGGTTTCAGTGTGTGTTACCAAAGTTTCTTGAACGCGTTCATTATTTTTTGTTCCAACACCTCTAGACACACAGAGGATGCAATATTTTAACTCGACCAACAAGATGAGTCGCCAACACCCACGGAGCAACAACCACAACTACCAGAAAGTAAGCTAATCCCAAAGTAAGCTTTTCCTGATGGCTAATTTGCAAGGATATCCGTCAGAAAACTACCTACATAACTTATGTAATTCATTAGAACAATATATCCAATTTTGGAAATTTTTTTAAAGTTATTAAATGAGGGGCCTAGATGCAAAAGTCACAATCTCCATTTTTTTGAGAAATTGAGTTATTTATATGGCTGTGTTCGTAATTTAAAGGGGAATCAGACTGTCTGGTTGTTTTGTAGCAAAAGTAACATTTACAGACCTAAAAATGGTATTGAAAATCACGATTTGGATCAAAAGTCACATTTACCAGTCGATGTTTTGCAGCAAACTTCACACTCTCCAGTTAAGCCAATCACAGGGCATCTGGAGGTTGCAAAGCATCATGGGTAAGCTCAGTTCACTGCTCTGTTTCATCTGCAGGTCTGAACTTTTGTTGGTTAGATTCATTTGTTTTGATCGTCCACTTTAATTTTATATATTATTATTTTGAATTAGTTCAATATCTAAGTAGTGAGGAATTCAATGGAAGAACAAGTCAAGATTTCTACTGGACCGACTAGAAAGAAGAAAATATCTCTTGATAAATGGAAGCGAAATGCTGCAAAAAAAGCAAGGTAAGAATTTGTAAGCTTAAGCCTTCAAGTGTTTTAGCATAGTTTTGAATATGTTTCTTAATTGAAATCTCACATACGGCTGATTAAAAAGACAACTAGAACCAAGAGAAATATTACCGACATCTTTCTCATTAACATTCATGAGAAGCTAGTAATATTTTTCTATTTTTTAGGTATTCAGCAAATCGCATGCCAGCATTTCCCACTTGCAACCATGACGAAAAGCATTCAAATGCAAAGCAGTCCCTGCTCAAGATATAAGAAGGTTCCATCAAAACTTCCATTCCACAAAAGATAAAATCAACCAGGACAATTACATTTTGAAATTCACGTCATCTGAACCAGTCAAAAGGAAAAGACAAACAAGTGGGTGCTACAGGACACAACCAACTAGGACCAAGTATTTCATCGGGACAAGAGACAACAAAATGACGTATTATAGCAGACAAATATATCTCAACAATTTTACTGTAGTACAGGGAAATTCAAAGAGTAAATTGACCCCTGATAATGTGACTGCTTACATCTGGACAGAAAATGAGTTTTCCAAGAGCTCAAATGAAATTGCTTCATGTGTTTTCAATACTTTGATCACCACAAACATTGAAGAGCCTGTGGAGACAATTCGACTGATATGTGATGGCTGTGGGGGCCAGAACAAGAATTCTATTGTTCTGGCCATGACTTGTTTTTGGCTGTCTAAATATTCACCCAAAAATGTAAAAAATCTGGAGCTGTTCTTTCCCATTACTGGACATAGTTTTCTCCCACCTGACAGGGTATTTGGGGTCACAGAAAAAGTTATAAGAAAAAAGAAGTGATTTATCATCCTTCAGAGTACATAGACATAATAAGAGAGCATGCAAATGTTGTTAAGTTAGGGGAAGACTGTCAGGTTTACAATTGGAAAGAAGAAAAATCTACGTACATGAAAAAGCCAGCGGAGTTCCATTTCCAACTTTCATCATGTAGAAGGATTATCCTTAAAAAAACAAAATTGAAGAATGTACTAGTAAGAGGAGAGTGCACTTACAAATCTGACCTGGGTGGTATACAAATCACTGACAAAACAAGGGAAGGTGATATTCAATATGGAACCACTCATAATTCCAAAATCTAACTCATTAAAACAAACAAAAAAGGACGATGACTTATTGAACGTAGGAGTATCCTCACACCAAATATCTTTAAGGTGTGGTCATTTGACACTTTTTTTCATGTGGCCTATACTCAAGGGGGTTATGACCGCGTAAAAAATGGAATAAGGGGAAAATCTGTTTGAGAGGGACCTGTTCCTCTTTCCAATTTATTATATAATTTTATTATTATATTATTTTATTTATTATTTTATATTATTTATTATATCATTTAAACAACAAACTACCATGATATTAATTTGTAACCTTTTGATTTTTAAAGTATGATAAGTCTAAAGTATAACTTAAAACAAAAGATTATAGAGTGTGTGACTGTGTTCTAATGTTCAGTGTTCTAGTGTTTTGTTTACAATTTTTCTATAGCTATATTTTTTGTTGTGTTTTTTGACCGGTTTCTTTTTTATACATAGAAATAACCTTTTGTTTGTACAAATGTAAATATTGTTAGGCACTTGAAAACGAAAAAAATTACTGTTTTTTTCTCCTCGTACCCCATTACGAGGTCTCTTTCTCTCTGGTAAATTTGTTGTACATTATATAAGCAGAAATGCATCTTGACTGGACTTGGATTTTTCAGAGAAAATCATGCACTGCTAGGCATAGAGACCGTAAAGAAGAAACAGAGAGCAGACGAAACAGTTCGTGTCAATATTTTCTCAAAAAAGGAACTAACATTGTACGAGTTTGTAAAACCATGTTCTTAAACACACTGAGTATTGGTGAGTGAACAGCACTTTACTGGCAGAAAACAGACGTCCCCACAGAAAATGGTTCTGATCCTGATGATCCGGATAGCGACAATGAGACTAGGCATGCTTCTTAAAAGTTGAGAAAACCAACGGAAGTACACGCACTTGAAGAATTTTTTTCTACTCTACCAAAGATATAATCCCACTACTGCCGGAAGAGAACAGCAAAATTATATTGCGAGCCTTTATGGCGTTCTAAACAAGAATTGTTTACGTTCTACTAAACTGACTGGTATGTAAAGAAAAGTGTTAAACCACTCTCTTTATGTACATTTTTAAAGTGTGGGACAACAGCCTGTCCCCATTTCAGCCAAAAAAGGACATGTGTGACGACTGTGAGTCTTTTAAAACAGGAAATTTGAGTAACGAAGATTATGAAGCTCATATATTAAGAAAGGATGGGGCCAGGGTTGAAAAAGAGAAAGATAAATAGGACACCAAATGTGTAGCATTTACAATGGATTTGCAGTCTCTGTTACTTTGCCCAAGATCAAATGTGTCGGCACTCTATTATAAAATGAAATCATCAGTTCAAAATTCCACTATTTTTAAATTGGGAACGCATGAAGGATTCTGTTTCCTATGGAATGAAACCGAAGGTGGGTTAACCTCTAATGAGTTTTCAACTCTGATTTCCAGTTTTATTTTGACACAATTACATTTACCAGGAGAGAAAGAGAAACTTGTGTTATACAGCGATGATTGCTCTTATCAGAATCGCTGTTGCACTCCATTGCGGCCATTGCTCTATTACATGCATCATCCACCAACAATGTTGTTATTGAAACAATTTTTGGAAGTTGGGCACACAGAAATGTCAGCTAACGGTATAGAGGTGAACCAATTGTCAATGGTTATATTACGATTTGTGTTTGAAATGGGTTCCACCATCCTGATTGTGACGTCCTCTGAAGAATTTGATATCTTATAAGGACCGTCTGGTTGCTTTCCAGCATAAACTTCAAGCTTAACTGTATACATTGATCGGGCACAAACCAGAGCGTAAATCTTTATACCGTACCTTGCGGGTTTTTTCGGCATGTACATCCTAAATGGACACTTCCCGCGAAATGCAACTAATTGCTCATCGATGGTGCAATATTCACTTGGCGTATAAAATCGCTGAAAATTTTGTACAAGTAGTTCAAAACATTCTCTTATGGGAGATAGTCTATCAATTTCTTTCCTCTGCTGGCGATCTCTGATATCGTCAAACCGTAGACAGCGCATGAGAAAATTGAACCTTTTCTCACTCATTGCCAGATAGCAAGATATGTGCTGAACTACGTAAATAAAAAATTTTTAAAACCTTAAAAACATATAAATGGTGTAAGGGAAGTATTTTTAAATTTAGAAAAATTGGCCATGAGTGTTCTAATTTTCCCTTACTTGCAATTATACGAACAAAATTCTTCTGTAAGGTAACTATTGGATAAAGAGTTTTTGAATAAGTCCCACCCCAGCATACAATACCATAGTTTATCCTTGACCCTATAAGGGCGTGATAGACACTACATAGTACTCTACTAGGACAGATTTGGCGCAACAAATAAAACTTTCTTAAACTGATATACAATTCTTTTTTTAGCTTACTGGCATGTTCCTTCCAAGACAACTGACTATCAATAACTAGCCCTAAGTATTTTATTTGGTTAACTTTGTCTATAGTTAAACATCTACAATTCCTAATACCAACGTCTACACATCCGAATTTGTGAAAATGGAGTTTCTCCTGGAAAAAACGCTCATTTTTTAAACTAAATATCATATATTTAGTTTTTTCGCTCAAAATCATGTAGTTTCTATTAAACCACAGTCTTAACAAATATATGTCTCTATTCATATCCTCATACACGCTATCGATATTTTTGTTTTTGTAAATGAAAGCTGTATCGTCCGCAAAAGCAACCACTTGACCACTAAACTTTCCATTGCATAAATCGTTGATGTATATAAGAAATAAAATTGGTCCCAAGACTGACCCCTCTTAATATTATGTGGATTTTTCTTAAATAACTTGTAAATTTTTTTCCTGTTCTTAATTCTAACTAATAACTTGTCCGTTGACCAGGGCTTTAATTTTATAATTTGTTTTTTAACACTACTTTCTACTTCACATTTGTTCATAGCTGTCTGCAGAGTATTAATAAAAACCTGAAAGGCGTTAGAAGGAGACTTTACCATAAACACATCATCCCAGCTTTGATTCTGGAGAATACTAATTAATTTTTCTACATCAATTTTTGTGGGAGGCTTAAAAACTTTGTTTTGGAAATGCAAGCCTTTAGAAAATCCAATAGGAAATACTACAGTAGAATGGTCTGTTATATTGTAATGAAAAACTTTAGCTGTAAAACTGTATGAGGTATTACTTCTATTTAAAAATCTGACAAAAGCATGATCCAGACATGTAAGAATACGTGTAGGTTCGTTAATTAAGCTTACCATTCCCTTACTAGCCAGACTTAGATAGCTATCTGAATCAGGTGTCTGATTTAAGATATCCAAATTCATATCACCCGTTAAGATAATATTTTGGCCGTCAAAATCTGCTAATAGTACCTCTAACTCAGCCATGTATGCTGCTGGTGAGCTACTGTGCAGGCGATAAACAGCTAGGACAGTGAGACGCTCAAGGTCACTGACCTTGACAGTCACACACAACACATCAGCTGATCTCATATCATGCCTCTCTCTCACACAGCAGCAAACATAACAATCCCGAACATATACAGCTACACCACCTGCTCTATACCCTTCATTACATTTACTAAACGAATTATAACCATTAATTTTACAGTGTTCTAACTCGTCTGTATTGATCCAAATTTCAGTTAATATGATTATATCTGGAAATAATTTAGTTGACTCAAGATCACTAACAAACAAATTAAAATTCTGCCTCAGACTTCTTATGTTTTGATTTAATATAATTAAAGATTTACTTTCAGCCAAAATGTCTTAAATAAATGTACAAATAAATAAATAAATAATATTTGTTAGGCCCAAATACAAAATGTATATAGGCTGCTAAGATATACTATATAACCCATAAAAAACCAGCAGCCACTTATAAATAAGAAATTTGAGGTCTTAAGTCTGAAATGTAAGGAATAATTAAGAGGCCTTGGCCTTATACTAAAATTTATATAGGCTAAGATAAAACACATAGACCCTAGTATATAGAAAAACCAGCAGTTAGTCATGAATAAGAAATGTAAAGTCTTAAATCTTAAATGTAATAAATAATTGTTTGGCCTAATGAAAAATGCATATAGGCTACTAAGATAATTTATATACCCCATAAAAAACCAGCAGCTAGTTATAGGCCTAAATAAGAAATTTGAGGTCTTAAGTCTGAAATGTAAGGAATAGTTAAGAGGCCTTGGCCTTATACCAAAATTTATATAGGCCAAGATAAAACACATAGACCCTAGTCTATAAAAAAACCAGCAGTTAGTCATGAATAAGAAATGTAAAGTCTTAAATCTTAAATGTAATAAATAATTGCTTGGCCTAATGAAAAATGCATATAGGCTACTAAGATAAACTATATGCCCCATAAAAAACCAGCAGCTAATTATATATAAGAAATATGAAGTCTGAAATCTTGAATGTAAGGAATATTTGTTAGGCCCAATACAAAGTTTATATAGGCTAATACAAAACACATAGCCTATACAAAACCAGCAACTAGTTACAAAAAAGAAATATAAAGTCTTAAAACTGAATAGTAAAAAATACTTGTTAGGCCTAACACAAAATGCATGTAGGCTAATATTATAAATTATACAGCCCATAGAAAACCAGCAAACAGCTATAAATAAGAAAAAAGACTTAGGCCCTCTAATCATTTTGGATAGGCCCAACCAACAATTATCCTACTGCAAAATTTTACCCCATTAAGTAATCTATCCATACTTCTAAGAATAGCCAAAACTTAAATAAGTGAGACAAAATTATAATAATGGTAAAAAAAGAGATACTCTATAGTCAGTATTGAGCAATTTAGCATAGGCCTATTTGACAGAGCACTGAACTTACAGTTTTTCCAAGTCAGTAAGAGTTGACACTACTTTCACAGGATCACCATCAGCCTTCCTCATTAGTATTTTTCCTCCCCTTATCCACAGGTAAGTATAATGTTTTTCAGCCTTCTTGTCCCACGCTGCGTTGAGGAGCCGACGTCTTCCAGGGCACAGGCTTTCATTTATCCAGATTGGAACAGCAGGGCTAGCAGTTAGGCCTATGTGATGAGTCGAGAGATTTCTTTTGACCCGGCGTTTCTGGAGAATAGCCTCAGCATCCATGCGGCGATTCATCTTAACAATGATACCTGGAGGCTTACCCGATCCTTCTCTGGCACGAAGCCTATGGCAAGCACTAACCATGGTGTCTTCGATAGTTATATCCAGGGCCTTTCCAACTTCTTTAACCACATCCAACACTCGCTCAGTCTTCTCAAAAGGAATGCCATGGATTTCAATGGTGTCCCTCCTGGAGTATTGTTCTACTTCATCCATCCTACTCTCCAGCATTGCCACTCTGCTCTTCAATGAAGCGTTCTCGGACGAAAGCTTACCCACCAGTTCGACCAAAGCAGCAATTTCTTCATTCTGCTTGCTGACCAGTTCCTTAGTCTCCTTCAACTCTTCAAAATTAACATTAGACATTAGACATTAGACATTTTTATTGGCACAAAACGTACAGTCAAGGTTTATACAATGTACAGGTGCTTCGTCAAGATATCTATAACTACATATACAGCTTATCAAGAGTTAAAATATGTTGTCTCATACAAATTTCCTAATAAGATTTACAATGATAAACTATGTCATAAAAAAAACAAAAAAACTTAACAATAAATAAATTATATTACAATGTAACAGAGAGAATGACTAATAAAAACAAGTAACAATAAAAGATCAGCTTAAATATTACTATCATTCAAAAACTCATTAATTCTGTAGTAGGCCTTTCCGATCAACATTTGTTTAATTCCATCTCTAAACTGTGTTTGACTCAATGAAGTACTTTTCATGTTATTGGGCAGTTTGTTGTTGTAAAGTTTGATCCCCATGTAATAAATTCCTTTCTCTATAGCAGAGGTCGAATGTTGGGGATATATGAGGAGAGCTTTGTTTCGTGTATTATATTTATGGTCAGTTTTCTCTTTAGAGTACCAGTTTAGATTATCTCTCACCTGACAAAGCACTTCGTAGATATATAAGCTAGGTGCTGTAAGTATTTCTAACTTTTTGAAAATTTCTTTGCATGAGTGTCTAGGTGGTTTCATTGTCATTATTCTCAGTATTTTCTTTTGGGTTGTTAATACTTCTTTTATAAGTTCAGTAGCACCCCATAAGGTAATTCCATATTTCAATAATGAGTAGAAGTAGCCATAATATACAGTTATTTTGGTTTCTATGCTTGTACAATGCGTTATGCAGCTCATGTTAAAGCATATGCTATTTAACCTCTTACATAGCCATGATATATGCTCGCCCCATTTTAATTTTTTATCACATATCAAACCTAAAAGTTTAACTGATTTCTGGCATTCCACAGCTTTATTACCAATTTCTACCTTCAGCTCATCCTCTCCATATCGTCTGTTTTTAAAATGTACCAAATTTGTTTTTTCAGCATTTAATAATAGCCCGTTTATTTCAAACCAATATTCTAATTCCTTCATTGTTGTTTCTGTTGTGGATTTCAATTCTTCTAGTGTATTTTCCTTAATAATTGCTGTGGTATCATCTGAAAACATGATAATTTTTGTATTTATATTATTTGGGAGATCGTTTGAATACATCGTGAACAAGACTGGGCCCAATATTGATCCTTGAGGCACTCCTGATCTAACGGTTTCATACTTAGATTCAAACTTTATATCATCAAAAAATAGGGATGTTTTCTGTTTTCTACCTGTTAAATAAGATTTAAACCACTGCCAAGTCAACCCTTTAATTCCATACAGCTTAAGTTTTTCTAACAGGACATAATGGTCTACACAGTCAAATGCCTTTGAAAGGTCGCAGCAGACTGCTACAGTAGTCTTTGATTCATCCCATGCTTTGTAAATGTCATTTGTTACTGATATCAAAGCCGAGCTAGTGGAGTAACCTTTTCTAAAACCGTGTTGGCTCTTAGTTAGCAGTTCATTTAACTCTAAATATTCCTTCAACTGTTGATTTACCACTTTTTCAAATATTTTAGAGAAAACTGGCAAAAGAGAAACTGGTCGGTAATTTTCAACAACATTTCTTCTGCCCTTTTTATAAATTGGTCTCACAATCGATATCTTCAAATTTGTGGGGAATTCACCTTGTGCCAATGACTGGTTGATTATTTCGCTGATTGGTTTGGCTATGTGTTCTTTGCACTCTTTAATTAAAGCAGATGGAATCTCATCCCAACCAGTGGACTTTTTATTTGGCAGTGATGCTATGATTTTTTCTATCTCTTTTACTGTTACCTTCCTAAAATTAAAACATGATTTTTGTGGTGCTACTACTTTCTTACAACTTTCAATTGCTCCCTCTGGCTTACTTCTAATATTTAGTTTATCCTGTATATTAAGGTAATGTCTATTAAATTGGGCTGTAATTTCTCTCGGGTTATTTATGACACGTTCTTCATTCACTATTTCTGTTATTTCATTACTTTTCTTTTGACTCATCCCTAATTCATTCTTCACAACTTTCCATGTTGCCCTACTCTTACACTTAGCCTGGTTTATAAACTTGTCATTAGCCATACGCTTTGCTGCCCTCACTACTTTTTTAAAAATTCTGCTATATGTTTTATAGTATTTTTTTAATTCAGCACTATTACTTTCTTTTATTTCTCTATGAATTAGCCTCTTATTTCTGCTGGAGACTTTGATTCCTTCTGTTACCCACTGCACATATTTTACTTGTTTTGCTTTCTTATGCTTTAATGGAAAAAACTCATTCATATTTAGGATGAAATTTCTAAGAAAGTTATTGTAGTTTTCATTAACACTGTTATTACTACTAACACTCCACTCGGTTGTTTGGATTTGGTTCTTAAATTCTACTGTAGCATTTTGTGTGAAACTTCTCCTCGGTGCACATCTTTGTGGTTTCTTACCATGTTTTTGTTTAGGTAAGGCAAACCAGATTGCATTGTGGTCGGAGAGGCCTATATTTTCAACAATGACATTTGCCTCCACTTGAAACATCTGGTTTGTAATAATATTGTCAATACATGTGCGACTGATAGGTCTAGTCACCTCCCTAACATTGATTTTAAAGCCGTTAAAGTGTAAAATGTTTAAAAACTCCTTTGAGACTATATTATCTAAGACATTAATATTACAATCTGTGGCTATTAATACATTTAGATTTTTCTTAGCTTTAAGTTTATTTAAAAGACCTTGAAGTTTTTTGAGGAAAAGATCTAAGGTAAAGTTGTAAGGTACCCTGTATAAAGAAATGATAATTGTTGGCTCTTTAAAGTTCAAAATTTCTATTACTGAACCTTCAAAATAAAAATCTTCGTTAAATACTTTCAGGTCCTCTCTTACTTTATATTTTATATTTGACTCTTCTTTTAAAAGAATAGCCGAGCCTCCTCTCTTGATATTTTCTCTTACATAGCAGTCAACTAAGGAAAAACCTTTAATTTTATTTAGCAAACAGATATTTTCTTTACTTAGCCAGTGTTCATTTAAGCAAATAATTGAAGTTTGTCTACCAAAAACTTCTAAAATTAAATTTAAACTGTCAAACTTTTCTTTTATTCCCTGAATATTTATATGCATTAAAAATTCTAGGTCATTCTCTCTACTAAAGTTACTAACTAACCTAATGCTACCTAAGCTGGGATGGCCGGTATTGTCGGTTGCTCGTCGTTTCCCTGTAGATCAGAGGTCCTTTCTTCTTCTTCGTTCGTCCCTGGTGCTGCTAGACTTGGTTCTTCTACGTGAATTGACACCTCATCTACGGCTGTCGCTTCTGGTAGCCGTTCCATACACTCTGATAAGGGAGCTCTTTTTTCATCTACAGATGTGGTAACCGCTGCTTCATATATCTTCTTTGCTAACCAGTGTTTGCCTATTTTATTGAAGTGCTGACCATGGCGTGTATGAAGGTACCGTACGGCAGAGCTTACTTCAACTAAATAAACGTTGCTGTATTGCTCACTTAGTTTTTTTAAGGCAATATTCGTCTTCCTTATCTCTAGATTTACACAGGACCAATCAACCAAATCATGTCTCATTGGGATATCAACTACTATAATATTTTTATCCTGGTATTTCTTGATGGTTTCGGCTATTTCGAATAAAGCACTTTGAGCTTCATTTTTGGCAACGTCATTTGAGCCAGCCATGATTACCAAAACATCTCTTTCTTTAAGCTCTTCACCGTTGATATTATGTTCCATTAGAATTTGTTTAGCACATCCTCCAGGTTTCACAAAACTCACGGCATCAAATCTGTCACTAATGTTGTTTATATGGAAAGAAAGATCTCTCCCGTGGCTGTCTGTGCAGAGAAGTATTTTAGACTTATTGCACCTTCTTTCTTGTATAATGTTGTTTTCTTGTTTTTTTCCTCGAGATCTTGTGCCTTTCAACTGTTTAGGGTTTTTTTTCTTAACAGACTCTTCTTCTTCCCTGTCTTCACTACTACCAGCTTCTTCTTCACTACCCTCAACTTCATCTTCGCCTGAAGAACAGTCAGAAAACACTTCAAATCGATTTTTTAAAGTAATGGCAGGGGTACTTGTGGTTATCTTGGTTTTTGACGTTTTTTTCTTGTTTGTAGCTTCTTTCCAGTTTGACATGGGTTTTGCACTATTTTTCATCTTCATCTTCTTATAATGGATTTGGGGTGGGAAACACGTAACGCAGTTTGGTGTAGATTTTTCATTATTTTTTGTAAGCTCATCATTTTCTTTCTTTAAAGAACTTTAAAGAAACTTCTATGACTGTTTCTAAAGTTCGAATGGATGAAAGCATATTTTTAGTTTCTTCCCTACGGATTGAGCACTCTTTGCAATGTGGCATTGTCGCCATATTATTTTTTTGGTAGGCTAATTTTTCCTCCTCAGCTTGTGTTATGATAACTTCATTTATTTCTTTTTCTTTTTTCAACCTTGTCTCAAGAGCTTTTATTTTATCTTCCAATTCACATTCTCTTGCTTTAAGTAGTTTTTTTATTGCCTTTAGTTCTTCTTCTTTTTGTTTCAGGTCATCTTCTAGTTGTAGCTCAAACAAAGAACTTTTATTTTTTACTTCATACAATTCCTGTTTGAGATTTTCATTTTCCTTCAAAATTGCCGAATCTAATTCTTGTGCAAGAGAAGAACAACTTACAGGCTGGGCAATGGTTAAAGAGCAACTGGAGCATTTCCATTTTTTAAGATCCTCTTCTGAAAGATTTTTAGCAGCAGAGTAGGTTAGGTTTGCACAATTCAGATGAATCCATTTTTCACAATTTCTGCACATTATTCCTCCTGTTCTCACCCCTCTTAAACAGATTCCACACGGATTTTTAGCCATTTCCCTAATTTCTTGATAATGGCTATTTAATTGAAGTCTTCAATATAAGTTGAAATTTCTTTTATTTACTTGTTAAGTCAAGAATGATACTGTTTTTTTAAGTCGAGGTTTGGTTGAGAATAATCTGTACTGTTTTTTAGGTCGAGGTTTGGCAGGCTCCTCCTGTTTGGATATTTCTTTAGTCAAGAATGATACTGTTTTTAAGTCGAGGTTTGGCAGGCTCCTCCTGTTTGGATATTTATTTAGTCAAATATGATACTGTTTTTAAGTCGAGGTTTGGCAGGCTCCTCCTGGTTAATTTATATTGTCTGGAGAATCATTGTTCTCTTACGTCAAAATAATTGTTCTATATATTTATGGGAATATATACAATGTCAGAGAATTTTTAAAAAAAATTTAAGATTTTTTTATTTTTTTTGTATTAAATTATTTATTTTATTTAGAAACTAACATTGGTTAGTTATGAAATTAATATCCAAGTCAATGTGGTATTGTAGCAGGCAGTTGAGGTAGGTCAGGTGTCGGTGTTGACAGCTAGCTGAGGTGTCTGTTTGATTGCTGAGTTGGAGATTGCAAGTAGGTCACTATATCAGTGAGCCATGCTAATAGATGCTTTCATTGTGTTGGATGTCTCTGTTCTTTATTTTTATCCTTGTTTTTTGATTTCAAACTATTTTAAAACTTTAAGAGTCAAAGAAGTTTTTTTTCTTCTTTAACTTATGTATGTTAGGGAAGATGATGTGGCTTGGTTTGTGCCTAGTGCTTGAGTGAGTGTTATTCCTTCATTATTTTCCTATAATGCATGATCCTAGTCATTGTCTTTATCTTGAAATTGAAAGACTTACAGTTTGGTTTATGTTGTGTGCAGTCCAAGGGGTATTTTGTTGGGTTTACCACTGGAAACTTCACTAATTTGGAGAGCACTTTTACATCAGATGTTATGTGTCCGCCATCTTGGATTGACCCAGTAACATCTATTGACTTGCCTAGGTTGGTCTCTATCTCTTTAATGTCTTTTCTTAGATCAGACACAAGGTTAAATATATCATTATAGGTTATGGTCTCTTTATTTGATGACTCTAGAGCCATACTCTTACGACGAACCTGAGAACATGGCTCACACCTCCAGATTAGTTCATTTTCTTGATAGTATTGAATGTCATCAGGTGTCATATCTATACATTTACCGTGAAAAGGTTTTTTACATTCACTACAATTAACTCTATATGCTTTAGGTCCAGACTTAGTAAAAGCTTTCACACACTTACCACAGTCAGCCATATTATCATTAGCACTATTATTATAAATAAGTGTAATAATCAAAACCAAGAACACGATGAGAAATAAACTGTCGTTTTAATGAGAAAATAAACTCTAATAAACAACACACGGACTAGTTCAATGTAACTTTTGAGGTTATGTTCATCGCGCAGTAAACTGGCACACGTCCGCTCTCTGCCGTGACTGACTCATGACTCCTGACTGGGTTATTCATATTTTGAGGATTAAAAGTAGGCAACTGGTGTTGTTGGTTGAAGGAGGCATTAACCGTTGGGTGTGGATGTGAAGTAGGATGTGTTGTTAATATATGAGCAGGACTGTGTGATTGAAAATTTATGGTTGGAAAACCAAACGGAAGCTGGTTGGGATTTGACTGTTGAGGGGGCCAATTAGTGGGGGGATATATGGCGCCGTTGGAGCCTGTGCATTAGCTATCACCGAGAGAATATCTGATCGAACTTTTAACTTCCTTTCCTGTGGTATAAGCTTCAACTCTGGTAACAAAGACAGTAAGAATAATTTGTTCCCATCAGTTTCTTCACTTTTATTTTGCACCTCATCACTGATGACTCTCATTTTTAATATTTAAATTAACTCATCGTTATGCTGCTTGTTTTTACGCTTTGTTTTCTTCTTTTTGTCATTTTTTTCGGCAGTTCTTATTTCATCCTCCAAAAATTCTGTAGTTTCTAATTCTGTCTCGGAGGCATTGTCATTGGAATTAATTGAATCCGAGGTTTTTGGTTACAGGATCTAGGAAGCGAAGTTGTTCAAAGTAAATATATTGCTTTCGAGGTTTACTGCCAGAGCCAGATTTTTCTTCAGATTTCCTTTTGACAATCTCCCTTGCATAGCTACCACGGACGTGTTTCCATTTTTTCATGACAATTTTGCCTGAAATAAAAAAATACCCATTAAGACAAACATATTAAAAACACCGTGTGTTTGTAATACTTTTCAAGCATGACGTAGCTTTTAATAGAAATTTACATTAAAATCAAGTATGCTTGAATTTTTTATTTCTTTACAGGTATTTCGCTACTGGAAACTCAATGGCTGACTTAGGATATCAGTACCGAGTGAGACAGCCTTCTATATCTGGGATTGTGTGGGAAGTTACCAACGCAATTTGGAAAAACCTTAAACCTATATGCTTTCCTGAGTTTTGTGAAAAGTTCGGGTTAAAACCGGCAACAGAATTTTATGAGAAAACTAATTTCCCTCATTGCCTGGGTGCTATTAACGGCAAACGTGTCAGAGTTAAAAAAACAAAAAACAGTGGTTCATTTTATTATAATTATAAAAACTATTTCTCCTTAGTTTTGATTGCAATGTGCGATGCTTCACCTATATTGACGTAGGTGCATACGGAAAGTCTGCAGATTCTACAGTGTGGAAAGAAAGCACATTTTATAAACTGCTTCAGGAAGGATCGTTGAACATACCACCACTAAATAAACGGTACCAGTGAACTGACACATACTTTCTCCCTTAAGTTAATTAAAAAAAGACAATCTGTAATAAAACTATCATGTTGTACAAAGTTAATCTAAATATCATTTAATAATTTATTGTTTCAAAAATAATCATCCAATTTCTAAAAATAAAAACACGAGAGACAAAGTTAAATTAATTGTTCAAATTGTATGGGGGGGACAACCCCCCCCCCCGTAACACCAAGCTTTTTTGAGCTGGTTTTGTTCGGTGATTTGACCTTACGCTTCATACCAAGTTTCATGGAAAACGGTTGGAAAGTAAGGAAGAAATTGATTTTTTTTATATTCTCCATAAGAATAACATTGGGCGCTTTCAGACAACGTACTGCGTTTATCGTGGACAGTAAATTTAACTTTTCTCTGGAACCGTTAGTCGTAGACAAATAATTCAAAATACTAATTTGTTTAGTTTTTTTAAGCTGGTTTTAATGGTGCCAGTCAAGTTATACTTTACTTTTATTGTTTTCGCTGAAAATTTAAAAATTTGATTTTTTTAGACATTTAAAAGCCCATAACTTTTGAACCGTCATTTTTACAGATATGCGGGTGGTGTCAAATTATTTAGTACTCTGTACACTATAAACTGTCAAATTTTAATAAAAATCGTTAGAGCCGTTTTTGAGAAATTTGGATTTTTCACGTTTTTTAAGGGTTTTTAGGGGTGAACTACCCTTAAAAATCAAAAATTCAAAAAAATGAAAAAAACGCCTGGAGATACCGTGAATATATACATACATGCCAAATTTCATCTAAATCGGACCAACGGGGTAGGCTGTGGCACTGTACACATCCAGACACACACACACGGACGGACAGACATCACGTCAAAACCCACTTTTTTGGATTCAGGGGACCCCAAAACGGATATATCCACCCTCAACTCAAATTCGAAAATTTTGACGAAAACAATACTTTCTCCATATACTACGTATAAGGGGAGAAAGTAAAAACTCACTTACAGGGTAGATTGATGCCATGCCATTCGTGTTTGTAGCTGATGAAGGATTTGGGCTGTCTAACAATATCCTAAGGCCATATGCAGGAAAACCACTATCGGAAAAGAAAAGAATTTTCAATTATCGTCTCAGTCGTGCAAGAAGAAACTCTTTTGGCATATTAGCTAATAAGTGGCGTATTTTTCACCGCCCGATGGATATTGACATCTCTTTGTATGAGAACATAGTGAAAGTGTGTAGTGTGCTGCACAACTTTATTATAGAGTTGAAGATAGCCTAAATATTGACGGTTTGTATGATATTGATCTAGAACATTGTGAGCAACCTAGAAAAGCAACAAAGCTGAGGGACAAATTCGCTGACTACTTTGTTTCCGAAGAGGGAGCCGTTCCATGGCAGTGGGACCGTATCTGATAAGATATGAAAAATCAAGACCATCAAGTTAATTATTTATGAATGATTACCTTTGTAGATAGTAGCAATGCCTGTTGCAATTTCAATAAACGATGTTTTATGATAAAAATTGATCAAGTTTTTTAAGTTACCTTTTTATTCACTTATTATGTATCTAATCTGTCAAGTCACATTTGAGAAAAATAAAAAGTTAAATGTTCACAAAAGCATATGTTTAAATACGCATTGAAAACATTTTATCAGTGAGATGCTAAGTTTAAACTGGAGTACTCACTGCAATGCAATTTTGTGTTATTATGGAAAACTCAATAGGTAGCTCGAATAATTTTGATGGGACGTTCAATTTCATGTGAATAGTTGATAGATTACATAATCATGTAAAATATGTAAATAAACGAAAGTCTAGAAGTAGAATGTAGGTAAACGTGGCGGAGATACTATTTAAAATAATTACTTACCAATTTCATCCCTTTCAAACTGTCAACTCTTCAAAATCCTCAATGACTGAAGTGACGACAGATCTCCATGCATTCAGTTTTTCAATCTTGTTGGCGTAGCTTTCTAAGCTACTATCCCAAATACAAGGATGTTTTTCCACTTCACATATTAAATTTTCTATGTCCAATTTGTTATCAAAATATTTTTCAATATGTTTCAACTCTTCTTCTTTCTTCTTTTGTTGTTCTTGTTTTAGTTCCTTTGTTTTGGTTGTAGGCCTACTTTTGTTTTCCGTATTGACCTCAGGTCCTGGTTCTTCTAGAAACAAGTCTTCCGAAGGAGTATTTCGTGTGTTATCCAAAACACTTTCACTCATGTCATAAAACATTTCACTTTCCATCACAAAACACATTTAAGTTAATACTGTACTAGAAACTAATCACCCAACTCGAGACGATACGTGCAGTAGGGAGATACACAGATGACAGCTGACAGACAACTGACTCAGGCCATCACGTGATCAAACTGCGAGCGCACGCATATCTGAAAAGAGAAGGCTGCTAGCAGCCTAGTATAATGCGACGCGCCAAACTCTTTATGTAACAATCAATAACTTCTGCATTAATATGAGCTGCACTGACCTTTTTAATATTCTTGCTGCATCTGGTTGACAGAAGAGGGTGCGCATTCAAAAAAACTCTTAGCCCAGACATAGCCTGGCATGTTATCTTTAAACTTTCCAATTTTAGTTCCTTTTTTATCAAGGTAGGCTTTAACAGTGAAACGAAAGTCAAGTTCAGTCTCCGGAAATCTAAATTCACTTAACCGCACAAGATGTTCAAATACTCGCTCCTCTTCTGCTGTGAAAGTTGTTGTATCTCCTTTTGGTTTCGAGTGTTTACCAGCTAGCTTGTTTATAATTGTTGCACGAGGAATTCCACACTTCTCTTCAGCAGCACGCTGGGTTATCTTCATGGAACAAATTGCATTAAACATTCCTCCAACGTCTCTAGGAATAGTTTGCTTAAAGTCTAGAACCAAGAGTAGTTTTTATAAAACTCAATATGAACAATGATAAACAAAAACAAATTTTATAGAAATGTTTAATATGAAATATATAATATTTACATAAATATGATGATAAGAAAATATAATTTAAATATAAAGTAAAAGGTGTTCAATAAAATAAAATAATTGCTAGTATAAGATAAGGCCCTATATTAAATAATTTTTAAACTCTCCAGCGTCAACAACAATGGCGGGCGGCATCCTACCACGATCATCCACTGCTGTATAAACCTCATGGTTAGTGACGAACATCTTATTAATCGTAATTAACTGTTATTCATCTCTCTTTTCAAACGTTCTTTGCTACCATAGCTGGTCTTTCGAACTGTAATTTGAACAATTTATTGCCAAAAGAACAATTATTGGGTTCGCTTCGTTTGAAGACACCCTAAACTAGCAACTTGT
>JAGISJ010000010.1:527212-588115 GCA_023375725.1 Nephotettix cincticeps | reverse complement strand
TTTGATGATTATTGAAATGTGTGTGTGTGTGATCATGATCTTGTTGGTGTGATAGAGTGAGATGACTATTTTTTTATTTGAAAAAAGCGTTGTGTGTGTGTGTGGTGTTACAAATTTTACAAAATCGACACCATTTTTATAGCCTGGTATTGTAGTGGAAAAATTGATTCGATTGCAAAAAACGGTAAATGTGAAATGTTTTGTGTTTTAGAAGTTTAGAATATGTTATATAGTTGAGAATCCGAATAATTATTATAATGTAGTCGACTGTTCTTGTAAATTTGAAATGGCTCGGTAATTACTAGTCATTGTTTCACTTAAGCGTTTTAGAGAGCTAAAAATGACCTTCCACCTATATATATATATATGTGAAACATATTCACATTGGTTTATTTTTGTCACACACTTGTGAACACAGCTGAGGTACCTCAGAGTAAGGCGAGTGTGTGTGTGTCAGTGTCAATGTCATGAATATAAATAATAATAACCTAGTCTCCACATTCCCAGGCGTGTGTGTGTCTCACGGTCTTCGTTGTGTTGCGTGCTGAATATAAACTACCTAGCTTTCACATTCTCAGACGCTTTATGGTGTATCCAAGACAGCAGGTGGTGTATCCAACACAGCGGGCGGTGTGTATCTACTAGGCCGTGTTGTAAAATACAGAGTTTTATGATGATACTTTGAATGTAAATTAACCCGACCCTATCTGCATTATGTTCATCCCAGGGAAAATAAATCTACATGATTCTCTTGAAGATATGTCCTACACAAAACTGGATATCAGTAATGTTTAAGAACCTTGGCAACCCACCGTAAATGGAAATTAAAGTTCATTTGGTATAGTCTATGATCTGTAAATCAAACTAAAAGGTTACTTTGACGATCGTTTTTTTAATAAATACTCTTCAGACAATTTAGCACAATATCATCTTCAATAATAAACTACAAATATTTAATTTTAAAAAAGTATTTGTCAATTACGCTTAAGTTTTTGAATATCTAACGATGTAGAAAATTGAGCTGAAAAAACAATTCAATCTTAATGAATTTACTAACAAGTATGTATAGCATAGTAATTAGGTTAATTAAAAACTAAAACGTTTAACAATTAATTATAATCCAATCCTATAGGCAATGAGAATTGAGTTTAAATACACGATTATATAAATTAAATTAGAGTTTTGCTGTACATCGCTCAGAGTTATTCATTTCTTAGTTAATTTTACGTTTCATGCGTTAGAGAGGTCCATACAGAGAGCGCAGAGACATTAGGGCTAAAATCATTCACAAAGACTATATCATTTAAAGTGGTGTTTATGGTGTTATAAACATGCTAAAGAACCAATATACCAAATTGAGTGAGTGAGGGCTTTGAATATTATATATAAAGGTGTGGTATTGGCTGTATATTATCACGATACAACACTTTGTAATAGTTGCAATAACTTTAATAAACTCCAAAACATAGCTGAAAATACCTTATCTCAAGCTTCATAATGGTTTGTCGTTAAATGAAAGTAAAACATAAGAAATGTATTTCAGCCTTAGGGACAACACTTGGGTTAGTATTAAGTTTTTAAGACTGCACATTGATAGTAAAAATTCATGGGAAACACATGTTAAATATCTAGGGTTATTTATTTGTTAAGGAATTTGAAACATCATGTACCTCAAAACTATGTAAGAGCTGCTGTAAATATATGTACCCTACAACAGATTGTTAAAGTCAATTAATAGTTATGAAGTTTTAGGGTTAAAAATGTTTAATAGATTATCTCCAACATTAACTAGTCTACCTTTTAATTTATTTAAATGTAAATTGTACAATTGGTTAGTGGAGACACCGGAATATTTCCAAGAGTAATTTTTATATGTGTATATATGTAACTTATTTTATACTTTAATGTTATTCTATGACACCAATCTGACTTTGTCTATTGCTTGTAAAAGTTGAACGACAATAAAATTATTATTATTTTTAATATTAAGTAGAAGATTATAAGGTTTATAGAGAGGGTGGGGGGGAAGAGGGTTTGGGGGGCTACCCAATGGTAGCCATCAAGTGAGTTCCCCCTCCCACCAGAGGACCAGTCTATATACATGGGTCGGGTCTGGTCTGGGCTAGTGTCACCACCACCACCAAGTACACCAGGTAAGAACCTTTTCAGTAATTTTCTTCTCCATGTTACCCAAACTTAAAGAAGTTGAATCAATTTAAATTAAACTGTTTAAACCATTTTATACTCTGGAAATTAGATAGTAAGTTTAAGAACAACCAACAGTTTATTGTCAATAATATCAGTTTATTATATTCGAACATATCTTATTGAAAGTTTTCAGTTGGCTATCAAATCCTATAGTCAATATTGAGAGGTTTAGACTAGTGTTGTTTAAAGTTAGATAAATATATACATATTTCACCTTTGTTCAAAGTATTAAATGAGTAAATTATACAAATAAAATACTAGAATGGCAATATTTATCTGTTCTATAATACTGGTAATATACATTAGCTAATCTCCCAATTAGCCATGTGGCTAGAGAGATAACAAACTACTACACTGTAATTTAAATATGTATAAAAAAATTAAATTGAATATATTATATAACAATAGTGACAAATAAAATACTAGAAACGAAAAAATAATTTTTTACCCTTTGTGACAACATGTCACCATTAATAAAGGGGTTGTCTGTATATATTTTTTGCGTTACATGTTTCCCTAATAAATGTCCCATTTGTAAAACAGATCCCGGAAATGGAGAGAGAACAATCAGGAGTAAGTAATTATATTTTATTAGTTTTATTAGTATTCATAAAAAATGTCTGATACAAATTGTTTTATCCCCGCGATGTAAGACTTCAAGGTTGAAAAAAATTATCAGTATTATCAGACAGACTATTATAAAATTGCAACATTAGTTAATGGGGGCTTTTACTGCCCCAAAAAAGTGTGGGCTAAACAGCTTACAGACTCTGGATACAAGTAGAAGAGAATCTATTTTATAATGTTTGATTTTAACTCTTGAACTGGCAGTCACGATGTGTAAGTCGTTTAATCGGGCATTAGTGGTAACATTTATATACTATTTTAACCCTTTAGGTGTTGGAAGTTTTTGGAAATTATTTTCGAAAGGTGCTGGCAATTATTTCATGACACATGCCAAAAAGTGCTGAGTAAAAAATTATGATTTTGTAGAGTTTTATAAAAACTGTCATAAATACTTGAAATTTGTTTTGTTTAGTAGCTAATGAAATTCCTCAAATAAAAATGTAGATATATATACATTAAAAATGTTTACAAGGTGAAAATCAGCAGATTTGTGGAGCCTAAATACACTATCGAACCAAAGTCTTTGTAATAAGTCATATGAAATGTATACCTTGTTACCCTTGGTCTATATTTAATATTTACATACAGATGTTTTATTTATATTATACTACTTTATATAAAGTTACTTATATTAAATTGTTCATCGTCACTACCGTACATCCTCTTGCGAATACGGCTAAAGTGTTGTCAATCACCGGCGATTTAGATCGGCGTTTGTCACCCATACTTACTAAAAATTAAGTAGATACACACAAAATATTCACAAACAAATAATAACCTCAGAAAATACAAAGATTTGAACACAGATTTGTACACTCCGGTAGAGTCACAATGTGTCACATGACGGTCTAAGTCACTCACTGAGATAGAGTTCAGAAATACCGTCCCAAGATGTTCGCTCCGACCGACACAGTGGCGAGTGCGATAAAGCGGGTGTCTGCGGTGAGAGACTGGTAGGTCGTCGGAAACACCAGCAGATGGGTGTCGACAGTGTAGTTCCAACAGAGAGGACAAAAACCCTACACAATATACGTTTTAATAGTAGTTATCTGTTTATTAAATAATACACCAATATAATTTGCACTATATAGCTTTAAATACTGATCTTTTACAGATATATCCATACCAGATTAAACAAATTTCAAAACAATCTAATATATCATATTTATGAAGTTTTAGCTTCGTTTTGCTGTAAAACAGTCTATATTTAATTGTGTAATTAGAAAGGGGTGGGACCTTCCTGAAATAAAAATAGTCTGTTGTGTTTTTGAATACTTAGGCCTATCATATTTTATAATTAAATTTCTTGTTTTTATATAAATGTTTTGAAATAGATAGAGACTATGTAGATAGATATAGGGAGATTAGAGAAATACTATTTGAGAGTGAAAAATTGAGTAAATTTGCCAACTATTATAGTGTTACTATGGTGATACCGATTTTGAAAAAATTGCCAATTCTCGGTTATGGTGTTATTATAGACATATAGATGTGTAAAAGTCAATCAAACTGTATATATTTTTAAAAACTAGATAAAATTTATAACAGTTTGTATATTTTGGAAATACAATTTATACCATATTAACTATTCAGGGGGGATTTGAATATAAAAATAAAATTAAAAATATAATTATAAGATATATTCCATTCTAAAGTAGAGTAGAGTGTCTCTACCAAATTTGGTCTCGATCGGACCTTTTTTACGAGAGTTATTGTGTTCACAGACACACACACTCACACACACATATATAAAAATTTTAACGACTATTGCTTTTGGACTCTGGGCACCTAAAGAAGAAAAATAACAAAGTCCCGGGCTTAACCTTTGCCATGAGACTTACAGTAATAACTTCTTCCCTATAGGAAATTCGCTAATAAAAGAGTAATGGCATATTCTAATTTTTAGCAATGCTCACAGTCACAGCCACTCAGCGCAGTAAGTTTGAGTTTGACTGGGATAGGATGTACAGTCCAGTCTAGTGTACAGGAAGTACAGTCCCAATTCTATGGTTGTGGAAAGAGCAGTCTGTAAAATTGCTCGAGTAGTTTTACTTATGTCCACCAGAGCGCGTCCCAATTTTAGGTCATAAACTTTCCGTAAGGCTATCAATCTACTTCTATTCATAATCAATGGTACTGTACATCGACATCGTCATCGACAGGTTTAAACTTGAACGGAGTTGAAGTGAACAAATGCTGTAAATTTCCGCTAGCCCCCCGAGGACGAATAATTAGCGGAAATCTGTTGTGGCGACAGGCACGGTCACCTGTAGGACCAACCGAGGAGTCGGACTATCGAGTTTCTACTGTAGTTAGTTTATGTGAACGAAAATATAAATTACTGTACGATTAAAATTAAAAAGATATAAAATTTTTTCCCTGCTAACTAAGAACTTCATTTAAAAAATGACATCTTGTGTTTTGAAAAGCCATTCCTTCAATTTTGCAGAGAATAATTTCAAAGCCAAACAACTTCTGATTTCTTTTGGCATTTGATTGAAATATTTTTGGACCGTTTACTTTAGGTAGTCTGAGGACCCCTAGGTTATAATTTCTAGTATTTTACAGAAGATTACTTGTTCTAGTATTTCCACTTCTAAGACAATTTTGCACATATGACTGACAATTATTTAAAATATTTATATTTATATCACCTATTAAAATTACATTATTTTTCAGATAATTCATTTACAAAATTTATTTCTGTAAACATTTATAATCTATATAGACAAGATTTTACATGCAACACCAATATACCTGCTGTGGTCATTTTAACATTTAGCCGTGTGATATCAACCATTTCTTTAACATAGCACATTACGTCCCCAGCTCTATAATTTATATTACAACAAGCAAAAACGTTAAAAAACCTGATATTTTATAGTAATTAACTTCATCTGGATCCAGTGCCTTCTATTCTTTAAGGCCGTGAAACCCTGTTCAGTATGTGTCTTGAATGATTGAAAAATGCCGTTCAAAGCCGACTGTCGAGTGCCGGTATCCTCTGTGCTTGTGTGGGAAAACTCTTGCCGGTACCTCTTTGTGTGGGAAAGCCTGAGACGTGTACCTCCTGCGTGGGAAAGCTCGTATGAGTCGGTACCTCCTAGGTGAAAGCACTCTACTGTTTGGCCGTGAAACGTGCAGAGCAATCAAATAGACCATGCGATCAAGATTCCGGCCTGCCCGAGAAACCGTGCTGTTACCCAAATTTCGCTAAGTATAATGAAATGAACATTTTCTAACTCTACTAAAAAACTATTGAAAATTTTCCTTAATGATTTTATATTCGGTTTCATAAGAGGGTTGAGTACAATCAGGGCAGTGGAAAGATTGATTTATTTGATTTTAAATGGCTTTGAAGATAAAATGATGACTTGTGCTACACTGATTGATTTGACCAAAGCATTTGATTGTATCTCACATAAAATTTTACTGAAAAAACTTCAATTTTATGGTCTGAGAGGCAAAGAACTTAGTTTAATGACATCTTACCTATATAATAGAAAACAGATAGTTTATCAGAATAATGATATTTCTAACACTCAATTAATCAAATCAGGTGTTCCCCAAGGATATGTGTTGGGTCCTTTTTTATTTTTAATTGTCATTAATGATTTTCCTACTAGTATTCCATGTAAATCAATATTATACGCAGATGATACTACGATGGTACAATCGGGGAAATATATTGAAAAACCGCAGTTTAATAAGAATGTAGCAATGAGTAATGCAGTGGACTGGTTTAAGACAAACAACTTACTTATTAATGACAAAAAACAGAATCAATCATTTTCACATTAAATAAATCATTCCAAAAACAGTCTATTAAATTATTAGGGATACACCTGGATAGCACTTTGAAGTGGGATGTACATATACAAAACCTCTGTAAAAAACTATCTAGAATTACTTATTTGCTAAGGAAACTTAAACTTAGTGTAAGTAATGATATGTTAATCAATGCCTATTATGCTTTCTTACACTCGCAAATTATATATGGAATTACTTTATGAGGTAACAGTGCTAGTATTGGTCGAGTTTTTAAATGGCAAAAACAAGTTTTAAGAATTATAAAAGGTTTAAACAATCGAGAGTCATGCCGTCCTGTCTTCAAAGAACTGAAAATAATGACAATTCCATGTTTGTATATATATTTTAGCTTATTAAATGTTAAAGAAAATGTTTTGGAATATAAAAATAGATTTGAAATTCATAATTATGACACACGAAAAAATTATACCTTAGATTTACTTCCTGTTAGACTGTCGATTGCCAGTTCCAGGGTTAAAGTAAAGTACCCACGGGTGGGTGATTGTCAAGGTAAGTCCAACAACATCAAAGAGCTGGACCAGAGGACCGGAACCAGAAGAATATCATCAACCGACCGACTAGTAAGGTAGGTGGAAATTCTAAAATGTCGGAGTGCCCCACCGCTGAAAAATACAAGCTAATTACTTTACAATTTTTATTAAAACTTTCCAGTATATTCGTAGAGCCTGGGTACACTGGTTAGATATTTTATTACTTTATATAAAGATATTAAATTGTTCATCGTCACTATGTCCTCTCGCAAATTCGGCTCGGCTATAGCGTTCTCACTCACCGGCGAAGCCTGTAATGCGCTTGGTGTCGGGCTAAAGGTTAATAACGAACGGTTATTACATAGTAAATAAGATTTCGCCCGAGGGTCTCTCCTAGCGCTTATAAGATGGTCGTCACTGTCTAGTTGTTGGAGTCGTTTATTGGCCTGAACTATCTTGAGTGAACTCCACTTTACTTCACCGCAGCCCAGGCCCAGGACTGGGAGGAGAATCATTACTCGTGGCGTCGCCTCGTAAAACCGCTCGTAAAATTGTGAACGAGTGGGCGCGATCACACCAGGTAGCATTGCGACATAACCGGGTCGACGAGGTGTCTTATATTGTTCATCCCAAGGACCACTCGCTATGAGTAATGCCTGTCGTTTACACCGGAGCAGTGAAATCAATGACATTCAAACTCTTCTATTTATTTTATTTTATTTTAAGCCCCAGAAAATAGTGGTTGATATCACTGGACAGCATTGAAAGGTATGAAAGTTGCTCTTTTGACTGTTCTAACTTGGAAACTTATAAGTCATTTTTCCGCCTTGGAAACGTGTTACATATTTTTCATCTTAAAAATCACAAAACTAAGACATATACATGTCAACGAAAAAGCATACACGATTGTTTGTCTATATTATATTATGTTTACGCTTTTATTTCTTTCCCACCTCGCATCCATCATTCACTTCGTTCAAAAAACGCTGTAATAAGTCTTTTACGTCCAAGTTTACTACCTCTTCAAATTTTCTCTTCTTGGAGGTTGATGGTTGATCTATTCTCAAGTCTTTAACATTTAACATATTATAATGTGTATTTAAAACACAATTATAGTTTTTCGATTCAACTATGTTCGTTATGAACATATTTATATTAGCTTGGGGAAATTTATTCAGTAGTAAAAGCGCGTGGGCATATGTTACATCAAAAACGTTTTCAATATTTATATTTTTCACGTGTACATTATGTTGTAAATAAATTAAATTAAAAAATATATCTACGATATCACGTTTTTCTAAAATACAATTAATAATATCGTGGTCGTATGTATCCAATAGATTTTCCATTTTTGTAAAACTAATATCGGTGGGCAAACTGTCAACATAGAACAGGTTTAGTCTCTCGGATGTCATAGTAAGCGAATGTAATGATTTTGGGTAACTCAGATATTTATAAATACCACCCCATGTAATAAGACCATACTGTATTTTTTGCGAAAGTATAGATTGTATTTAATTTTATATATGTTCTTTCTTGAGGCATCAAGTATATAAAGTCCCGTTACTTTTTGGTTCTCATGCTTTTCCCTTTCGTAAAACAGAAGTAATTATTAGGGATGTGCGAATAGTGATATTTGGGTTCGAATCGAATCCGAATCGAATATTTATTTACTATTTCGAAAATCGAATATTTTCGAATCGAATATTAGCGCAAGCGTTTATTTTCATCCATTTAGGTGATCTTCAAACTTGGGTGTGAACAGCCTAATTTAAAAAATGTAGTAATTGCATGGCTTTTAAATGATGTAGGGCCTGTATATATGATTTGCTATTCAATCCTCTCAATTCATAAACGGTATCATTGGACTGACACATACTTTCTCCCTTAAGTAAATTTTAAAAAGACAATCTATAATAAAACTATCAAGTTCTTCAAAGTTAATCTAAATATCTTCTAATCATTTATTGTTACAAATATAATCATCATATTTCTGAAAAGAAAAACAAGAGAGACAAATTTAAATTAATTGTTCAAAATGTATGGAGGAATTTGTATTTTTGGATTCAGGGGACCCCAAAACGGGATATATCCACCCCCTCTCAACCCAAATTCGAAAATTTAGAGGAAAACAATACTTCCTCCATATACTATGTATAAGGGGAGAAAGTAAAAATACAAAAACAGATTTAACCATTGTTACGATTAAAGAAATCAATCTTTTAAAAAAAAGAATATATATTGAAAAAGATGTAAAATTTGACATATTAATTATAGACAATTGATGAAGTAATCAAAATTGTAATATAAATACTGAGGTAAAAATCATTACCCCATTTTAAATTAAATTTAAAATTACCTCATTTTATTTTTATTTATATTCATTTCATTAATTTTTACTTTCATATACTTCATTTTAAATTAAAATTTGGTATCATATCATAAATTAATATCAATTTACTAATAATCCACAATTTACAACAGTTGCATACCCAACTAAAGTATTTATTTTCTTTTAATTATAATGCTAGTTTAGGAATTCTTATGAGTAGTTTCTTATCAAGTTCACACTTATAAAATTAATTAAGATTCAACATTATAAAATTTATTAACGTAGTTATTTTTACAGTTGATATTTTAACACTTCCTTGAGTGTGCTAAAGGTATCTATTTTAGTAAGAACGTAATAAATAGCTTGTTTAAACCAGATAGTAATAGGTAGGGAAGTGAAAATATTTGACTTGAGAAATGAATTGAAACAACCTGGTTCAAATATAAACAAACCCCCCCACCCTTCTGCCTGTCCAAAGCTCAAGGTCATAGTTTTTGTAACATTGACCCGGCCGGCCACTTGGCTGCCTCTATTGTCTATTGCTCTTGTCAAAATACATCCCGTTATACTGTGAGTCACAATTTTACTGTTTGCAAAAAATGGTTTCCTCCAAGCTTTTAATACCGTATTGAAACAATGTTTTATGCAACAATAATAACTTGCTGTTTCACTCTAAAAGTGCAACCTAGATTTTTTATCACTTTGGCAGTGGTAATAACAAGCCTAAGAAAATAAAAAAACATTTTATCTTGACTAGCCATACCATGAAACTTTGGAAATAATAGCCATCCATTGTAATTGTCCCTTTTGAATGTTGCATTATCCTCTAAAGGTTTTTTTGGAATAGCTATTATCAGAGAAAATATGGAACTACTTTTATGCTGCGCAAGGAAGGAAACGAAAGCTGTCAGTTCGGCATCGATGATGATCGAGAATCGGTATCTTTATCCGTCTGTAGTCAGATGATAAAGCATTGGTTATATTATTAGTTTTCAACTGAATTAGCTGCATAATTGTATGCTAATTCTGAACTTTGAAATGGAAACTCTATAGCTTTGCTTTGACATACGTCACTTTTATATTATTTATCGTCTTTGAATATTCGACCGCCTTCGAATATTCGACCGACACCGAACTTTGTCAGATATCTCGAGTCGAACCGAATATCGGCGATATTCGAGACTCGAATATTCGCACACCCCTAGTAATTATCACATCTCTGTAAAAACTTAACTAGGTTTGATATATTTTTTCTTTTTATAAAAGCTAATCGAATAGACAAAATGTATAAGTTGGAAATTTTCACCGCACCAGAACCACCATCAAAATATTGAGTAATTGGTTACCTTTATGGATTGTAGCCATAATAATAAACCTACCAAGTAAATTAACATCGTACTTCGATTTTGAAATTAAATAATGTTTATTACGCAAATTTTTCTGCGCTGTGTACTCTGTGGCCACAGAGTATCGGATTGCCCGGTTGTTGAACGCGCATTGCGAGATTTATGGGTAAACGGACCGCGTGACGCGAAACATAGTCTACCGGAGGAATGCGCACTCAACACTCGCACCATCTGGCAACGTCGCGGCCGACCGCGCTACCTGTGTTACTCGCCTCGCATACCACTCCACATTGTCCCTCACCACCCCCCACCACCACGGCCCACGACTCCCTCTCGCCGCACGGTTATTATTTATATGTACTTGTTATTATGTGTACAGATATCGATATTTTATAATGAAGCCGAGATTTAATTATTGCGCCGTAGCGATCACAGCATCATAGCATCATAGCGACGTGCCTCATCTCAGCGAGACTCGTTGCAATCTGTGCCTTCCTCGTGCTGTTTTACCTCATTTGTTTGTAAGGTGAATGTAGTGGAATTTACGACATTTGAACTTGACATTGACTAATTTATTTTCCAAAATCATTAATTTTCCATTAATTTTAAATTATCGAAGAAAACTAGGAAGTATCGAACTATCTTAAATTATAAAGAATTCGCTCTGAATCTAACCGTAGCAACCTTTAAACTAGTAGTGAATAAAATCCAATCCCGCACTGATGAAGAATTGATTCACATATGCTCGATATTTTCTAGTAGATGTATACAACAGAGTGTAAAATTATTAACTTCAGCTAAGCATAATATTCATATTCTTTACTGTAATAGTAAGAATAAATAAAATATGAGCTTTCTAATATTTATAATTATTATAATATGTACCCTTGTCATAATAATTACAGATAAAAAAATATATTTAAACTTTTCAAATTTTCCCGATAAAACATCACCGTTGATTGAATCAAACTGTCAGTTTCAACCAAAACGATGCCCACTTGAAGGAATTAAATGCGACTGCCAACAGTACTGTAACGATCGAGATGCAAAACTTTATATAAAAAATAACAATTATTTCTGCTTCATTCCACATTATTACCGGGGCTGTAAACAAGAATTTGGAACTTATATATTTGATAAGACTTGGAAGTGTCTTCCAAAATATTACGGTGTTTTTACAACATCTGGTGAACAGATAGCGGGAAAATATTTATACGGTATAGAAAAAAAAATACCCCCCAACACTCTCGCAGATGGCATTGATTATAACGATATCTCTCAATACCAAGTAGATTGTACTGGGCTCGATGAGTATAATAACAAACTAATTAAAGTTACATTAAACAGTGGCATATCCTTTTGTGTAAAAGACTATTGTTTAAACAACATTATGGACAATCCCGCCGAGGGTTATAATCCTAATACTGGGTTTTGTGATTGCACAGGAAATACTCAAAATTTAATCCAAGGAGATAAAAAAAGCCCCTGTGTTGCTGTCAAAGCTGAGGATCGTCAAAGTTTTAAAATAAATTGTTATAATGAAAATTTGTATGTAAAAGATGTAAAAAAATATCTAATACCATGTTCCAAAGAAGAGGATTATAGCGTATTGAAAAATTTTAACAATAAGATTATAACAATTGTTTAAATATTGTAGTAATAAGGAGCTTGGTTTGTCCACCCCCCAAACCCTACCATTAACCGAGGTGATTCAGAGTCTGCTGTTTTGGATATAAATTTAATATAGTTCTTCACGAAAATATTTCAGATAGGATTGTAATATCTAGTTAGATTTCTCCCCGTATCTATGCCACTGCTGTTCATCTAATTCGGTTTCTTTTTTATATTAGTATATAATAGACCGAAAATGTTGCTACACCCCGGCGTCACTGTGGGAGAAGGGTGTGGTCGATTAAAAATTTTTACAACATCTGGTGAACAGATAGCGGGAAAATATTTATACGGTATAGAAAAAAAAATACCCCCCAACACTCTCGCAGATGGCATTGATTATAACGATATCTCTCAATACCAAGTAGATTGTACTGGGCTCGATGAGTATAATAACAAACTAATTAAAGTTACATTAAACAGTGGCATATCCTTTTGTGTAAAAGACTATTGTTTAAACAACATTATGGACAATCCCGCCGAGGGTTATAATCCTAATACTGGGTTTTGTGATTGCACAGGAAATACTCAAAATTTAATCCAAGGAGATAAAAAAAGCCCCTGTGTTGCTGTCAAAGCTGAGGATCGTCAAAGTTTTAAAATAAATTGTTATAATGAAAATTTGTATGTAAAAGATGTAAAAAAATATCTAATACCGTGTTCCAAAGAAGAGGATTATAGCGTATTGAAAAATTTTAACAATAAGATTATAACAATTGTTTAAATATTGTAGTAATAAGGAGCTTGGTTTGTCCACCCCCCAAACCCTACCATTAACCGAGGTGATTCAGAGTCTGCTGTTTTGGATATAAATTTAATATAGTTCTTCACGAAAATATTTTAGATTGGATTGTAATATCTAGTTAGATTTCTCCCCGTATCTATGCCACTGCTGTTCATCTAATTCGGTTTCTTTTTTATATTGGTATAATAGACCGAAAATGTTGCTACACCCCGGCGTCACTGTGGGAGAAGGGTGTGGTCGATTAAATTTTCTAAGTTGCTCTCGCTTCAGATATAACTATAGTTGACCTGGCCTAAGAAATAATTAGTTTTAAAGGCGCCACTCCATTGCTGTAGGGTAGAATGAAGCATGAACCACGGAGACGTTGAAGGTCGAGTCTTAACCATAGATGAACGGATACTAAAGTAGATAGTGCATGCCCATGTTAAGGATGAAGACGGTACTTGGTACCTCCAATTGACGTAGTAGGTACGACCGTTCTCAGACAGCGCTGGTCTAACACAGTACGTTGTATTTTTGAGGCTCCAATGTTAATCTTATGGAGGATTAAAAAAATTAATTTTTCACTTATTATCTAATATTTTTGGATGAAACTTGATATTTAGCTTCATGTGGTTGAGATCTATACATTTGTGCTAAAAAATTATAGTTTATGTGTTTATCATGGCAGCAAACCTGCATACTCTTTTCCCATGTTAATCATATGGAGATTAGGCAAACTCCTTTATTTATGGACAGATGTTGATGAAAATTGGTATAAATGTTAAAAATAAAACTTTTGATGGTATAAATAGCTACTTTCAGTGTTCCTCACAGCAGCAAACCTACTCACTCTTTCCCATTTTAATCTTATGGAGAATAGGCAAATAATTCTCATGTTTATCGACAGATTTTTATAAAACTTGTCATATATTATTATATTATTGATTTGGAAATTCGCTGAGTACGCAGGTCTGCTGCGACGGGGGTATTTTTCTTTCTATTAAATCGTCAATATACAAAGTCAGCTGATTATTACCAGTAGGTTATTCATTGAAAAAATGATCAAAATGCGAGTAGTATCGCGTAAAAGTGGGTTTTTAAATGCTCGTTTTTTACTTTTCAAGGGACGGCGAGCGATTTCAAGCATTTATAAACCTTCTCTGGAATGTAGAGAATACATGAAATAAGTTTCATTGTAATCAGTTCTCCAGTTTTTTCGGAGAAAGCGGCGTAAAATGACTCCTGGAGCGTCACAGACAAACAGACAAAAATTTAGATAAGACCGGTTTCGGCTTCTCTAACGCACGAAAAATACGAATAACTAAAAAATGAATAATTCTGAGCAATGTACAGACAAAATTCTAATTTTATTTATATAGATTAATTATTAACAACATAATATTTTACTTCAATTAATAGATAATTGAACCAATAGGTCGCAAAATAATAACAATTATAATTAAAACTCGATAAATTTTTAAAAGTCGGCCTATTTCTCCGTGTAGCGAGCGGGTACGTCGGTAGAAATACGCAAGCCTATGGCCATCAGAGACCCCGATAACCCTAAACTCGCCTGGATCAGTCGCTTCACTAGTTTCCACAATGGCCGTTGGCAGCGCCACCTAACGATGTCACAGAGGCCTAGTTTGCTGCTAGATCCGACAGGTAGCAGCACTGTTCCTGAGATTTTATCGTCTTCACCAAGTCCCATAAGGTGCCTCCTCTCCTTATAATCCGTTCCTCTCTGTCTTAACTTAGATGGTTTTGTTTTTTTTAAACTGTGATCAGTCAGGCAAATAACCAGCTGACTGTACGTTTTACACTTGTTAAATAGGCTGTTCATTCAATTTACAAAATGTAAGTTAATGGTAACTAATTATCAGAATAAGTTATGTAAAATATTTAATTTATTTTTAAACTGTAAAAATTAAAAGAGAAGCAAATTAGATAGGCTGGCTAACAAGATACTTAACCCAACTAATATAATATAATATATAATTCCAGTTCTTATCAGTCCGCCGGGAGGAAGGAATTTATAAAAGGTGCGCAAGATTTGAAAGTGGTCCCAAACACGGACATAATTCTGCTAGTTCTCTGAATGGCAAAGGATTAATTTTGCGACTTTAGCCAAATCATGTCGTCTGTTTTTTTTTACAATGATATAGAAAATTTTGAGTCTGTTATAGTAATGTTTTTAAGTCATAATTACACTTATTTATTTTACTTTCATTAAAAGCAATTTTGACTTTCGGGTTTTAACAGAATGCTAAAACTTTTACTGCTGTTTTATAAATGTATACTCATTTAAAATGTACTCACATTAAATGTAGTTCTCCATTAAATTAGTTAATAGTTACAAGCGTGAATTCTCTGTAGCTGTAGTAAAGCTCAGGCCCTAACGACTCTGACGCGTTGAGACTTAGCTATATAAAAAGTTAGGCAGTAACAATTATTATTAAGTCAAATGTTTACTCATAGAATTAAATTATTGAAACTGTGTAATAGTTTTAATGGGTTGAGAATAATTACTTTTTACTCACTCATCTGCAAATGCTCATAGAAGTTACAAGCCCCCATTTCGGGGAGGCCTTAGATAGACTTATGTCATTCGAAATTTTGTTTGTCTACATATTTCATCATTAATATTTTCATAATTTTTATCCTTATTCTTTTGAAAGCGAAAATACCAAATGACGACATAATTTATTCCATACGTTATTGCTTAAGTCTTACCATGAGACCCTCTTCCCTATGGGAAATTCGCTAATAAAATTAAACTGGATAGATATTAGTTCTGTAATTGAGTCGCCAACCTCTGTACTTGAATGTGACGTGTAGTTTCATAGTTTGTTATAAGACCTTTAATAGTAATCTTGAGTAAAATTTTCTCTATTATAATAATGAAAATGAAACAATGCTTTATTATTGAAACTCAAGTTAACAGCAGAACATTTACATGGATGCATTTTTACAAAATAATAATAGTGAATTGAAATACTTCAATAAAAAAAAATCAATAAATACAATGTCTTACAACCTTCCTCGCATTCCTAGACTTGGTCAAATGACCGTCAGCCAGGCTGGTAGTTTCCTAATTTTTTCTTAAGTATAGAAATGAGCGCTCTGAAAATTTGTAGAAAAAAAAATATTATGAATTAGTAATTTTATGAGTATTTTTGAAGCCTTAGACGTTGTACTCCTGTATTAACTGCCACGCTTGCCGCAGATATCAAGGCCGTTTAAATAATTTTGAAAAGCTTCCCAGGAAATCTCAGGAGTTCTAAGCCACCTAACTCTAAATTCATGTAGAATTGGGCATTTAGCAACAAAATAGTAGGTATCTTCGATTTCGTTTAGATAGTTAGACAAAGTGAGCAATTTAAGTTTTGGTTTGCGTCCCAGGGTTTATAATTTAATTGGAGCAAATCGCCTCTACATTTAAAAATCAATCTAACAGGATTTAGATCCATATAAAAAATATAATTTCTGTCTGCCAGCTGAAAATCAAGAGTTTTGTACGTGTTGTGATAACGAACATTCAAGGCCGCCTGGACGTACCGGTGCCGAGCGTTATCACGAACCGCACTGCTCCTTTGTCTCGTCGAATGCCCCTTGCTCCACTGATAGCCGCACCGAGACTCTGCCTGCGAATAACTTCGTTTGCTAGTAGTTTTGGCAACCGGGAATCTGGCATATTCAGAACTTTTAAAATATAGTTTTAATGTAAATATAAAAATAGGATCGGTGTCTGTTTCTAAATACAACATATAATTTGGTGTACCTCTTGGTAAACCAACTTCTTCTTTACAAAAAACGAAATATCTGCTCAACAGTGTCATATTGTTGGTAACCCCATACTTGCGCCGAGTAACACATAACGGATCTGATAACTGCATCGAAACACTCCATTTTTAATTTAAAAGAAATTATAATATTATAATCAAGTCATATATATTTAAAAACCATCAGATGAAAATAAAAAATAACAATTTCAATTTCTCAGTACTGGATTTACTTTTTTATTATTCCAACATTACAGGACTGTATCAGTGTGTTTAGATGTCATAATTTTATAGATTAACAACCCTCCATTCAATCGATGCAATGTATGTTTTATGTTTTTCACATTAAAAAAACATAAAATTATTCGTATAAATCACAGAATCAAAAACATTATTTCACTTAATTTTTAACTATTATTCAAAGCCCCTCTTTATGTGTGATTTTGCTAGTTACTTAGTTTTTGTATTAAATATGCAGGTTTGCCTATGATGGAATGTTTTTAATAATTAAGAACACATGACACATTTCTTGTTGATGCTGATTTTATTAAAACTTTGATTTTAAAATTTCCGGCTAATGAACAAATTGTGACGTGGCAAAAAATATCAGTAAAAAGTAAATATTCCAAAAAAAATCACGTTCAGGATCAAACACCATCGACAGATGTCACCAGCTCGCTGAAATGGACGGAACCCACTCGGATGAAACCACCAGCCACAGTAGTTGATTAGAGATTCTACTGAATCCAGTTCTCAGGCATTTTGCTGAATCCAGCTCTCAGGGGCATCCTGTTGAAGAGAAGCAAATCAGTAATAGTGTAAAATGTGTAAAAACATATAGTGATCATCCGTCAAATACTCCATTTACATCGAATTTAATGCTTCATTAATAATTTCTTGTTGGTCACTTAATGGATATTTAAATCGAGTCGTAAGCCCATGCAGCCACTTCCATAGACATTATTATTTGTTATTTTTGTTATGTAGGAGTAAATTAGAATATTGTTCAGTAATTTGGGACCCATTCTCCTTTTTAAAATAATCATTTAATCGAATTAGTTCAAATTAATTTTTTAAGTATATCTAGATTCTATTATTAATGTATATGGAAAATAGATATGATACTACACATTTCAAGATTTTTCTTGTAATTTATTGATTGGCAATCGGTTTATTATTAGTTATTTGATAGCTAAGAAGTTTATGTTTTACGTTACCAATGACCAGTGATTTTAATTGGGCCCATCTCGAAATCATACTATATTAAAAAGTTATTTAACGTATAACTAATTATAATATTGGTTTAATTGTAAAGTAATGCTAGTTACGGGTTTACATTTTGGTATCACGATCTTTCTTCTTTAAATTAAATCCTACAGCCCCTACGAAGGACGAGTTTACTGATAGTTGGAATATTTAAACATTTTATAACTACAATTTTATCCTTTCCCATGATCACTTATACAAGAGTCCCACGGCCATCCACACCTTCTCCTTGGCTCCCAATGCTGTGTAACATAGCCCCACCCAATGTAAGACGCAAGGCATACCCGAAGAAAGAATACGAGAAGATTATCAGAGAGCCCAAACTCCCAATTATGCAGGACATGATACCCCCACCCCAATTTTGAGATTCAACCTTAATAAACTATATAAAGAATATAAACAGAAATCAATTTTTAAAAATACGTATATACAAAGTGCCCATGGAAAACGTTTCAGGACTTCATTGAGTGATTAGGCACATTAAAAGGGAGTAAAAGTTCCATTGGAGGTATGGCCTAAGATATCTGCTGTTTTCTATTTTTTCTCAAAATTGTTTTCTGTTACACTTTTTAAACGCATTATTTTCAAATTTGGTATGTGTTTTACACTAGTAGATTACTATGTCTCAAAAACATAACTAGCATGATCCAGCTCAAAAACCAAAATGGCGGCCATTTAAAATTTTAAAACCTACTTTGAAAACGATAAAAAATACAAGATATTAAAAAAATAATATGTTTAAAAAATTACAAATCGAATGACACTAAAATTTCTTATTCTATAAAAAAAAAATCAAATTAGCTTACTTTATGGAGCAGTTTTTCCTAACTTGAGTTTCTTTTACCATTTACGCGGTGGACTCATCCGCAAGGGGATGTGTTAATCCAAAATGGGTTTTGCGTTTATACATGTTATTTTTGAAATTATTATTTTTTAATCACCAGTGGATTTAGCTAAGAAAATTGTTCAGTTATTTTTACTTTTCGTTCGTTAGAGAAGTCGAAACGGGTCTTATCTCAATTTTGTCTGTGACGCTCCAAGAGGCATTTTACACAGTTTTCTTCGACAAAATGGGAGAACTGATTACAATGAAACTTATTTCATTTATTCTCTACATTCCAGAGAGGGTTAGTAAATGTTTGAAATCGGCCGTGGCCCCTTGAAAAGTAAATGACGAGCATTTAAAACCCCACTTTTACGCGATATTACTCGCATTTTGATTCGGTTTTCAATGAATAACCTACTGGTAATAATCAGCTGTCTTTGTAGTTTAAAGATTTGATATAAATAAAAACAAACAGCTGTTAAATCAATATCAGTTAGTTTATATTGGTCATTGATATTAAACCCATTTCAAAATCATACTATATTAAAAAGTTATTTTAACGTATAACTAATATTGTATAAATAAAAATTATAATCTTAATACTGTATATAAAATTCAAAGCCCTCACTCACTCACCCACTCATCACTAATTCTACCACTTCCCGATTATCTAGGAGGCTGAAATTTGGTATACTGGTTCTTTAGGCCTAAAATAGGAAAGTCTTTGTGACGATTTTCCCATAAATCTCTACCCTATAGGCCTTCAAAGTTCCCATGTTAGTCTTATGGAGATCTTGATTCCAACATATGTATCTTACCTTTTAAGATATAAACAGCAGCTGTTTAAGTAGCTGCCAGAACCATCGACCATCGACTGAACCAGAACAGAACTCGACAGAAGCCTCTTTAATCTCTTGGACGGAGGAAGAGGTAAACTTTATTTTCTCTGACTGTAACTGTCCTTTTTCTAAAAAATAAGTGACTCATTACATATAGTTATGACAGTTGTTGATTAAAGATAGATATGTGAATATAGGTATTGCATATTTGTTTTATGTATAAATGACATCTAATTACTAAACAAGACACCAGACACCCGAATTACGTAACTTGGCGACCCAGACAACTTTTATGATGTCAGTCCCGAGCTGGGGGCCATACGCAGGTCTGGGGGTCTGAGCTACGCAACTGATGTTTGACACTATCGACCATTGTATTCTTTTGGATAAACTTAAATTGTATGGTTTTGATGCTAAGTCTGTTAGATTAATTAATTCATATTTATCTGAAAGATTTCAGTCTGTACTTTTTAATGGTGTGTCTTCTCAATTTGTCCAAGTGTGTAACGGTGTGCCACAAGGGTCAATTTTTGGACCAACAATGTTTATAATGTATATCAATGATTTCCCATCAGCTTTTAATAATGTTTGTGTATCTTCTTTTTTGTATGCTGATGACCTAGCGATTCAAATTAGTGGCTCTAACCTTAATTTTGTTGATCAATTGATGTCACATGTTAACTCTATTGCAGAGGATTGGACCGCTGCCAATGCTCTATGTCTAAATAAGGATAAAACTCAAATTGTAAAATTTAGTAAGAGTAACCTTGTTGCTGTTGAAGAAATTAAATTTTTAGGTGTACTGCTGCAGTCAGATATTAAGTGGAGCTCTCATATTTTAAATGTTTGTAAAAAGATCTCAAAGGGCACATTTATGATTAGAAGGCTTAAATTATCTGTTAGTTTAGATGTATTAATGTCAGTTTATTTTGCATATATAGGCTACAGAGCCACTTGTCATATGGAATAATTGTTTGGGGCTGTGATACCAATGTAAATAAACTTTTAATTCTGCAAAAGAGAATTATTAGAATTATATGTAGTGTTAGTCATAGATCACATTGTAAACCTCTTTTTAAAAGTCTTGGAGTTTTAACTGTTACTTCCTTGTATTTGTTACAACTGTTATTGTATATTAAGTCAAACCTAGATCTAATTCCTAAAAACAGTTCAATTCATACTAGGCAAAGTAATTTTTAAGAGTTAGGCAATGCAACTACCATTCAACCATTAAATCAACATTTGAATTGGGAAAAAAGATTTATAATATGTTACCAGAGGAAATAAAATGTTTAGATGAGAAAAATTTTAAAATCAAATTAAAATCATTGTTATTAGATCTTAGTGTTTATGATATTAATGAATTTATAATGTACTGTAAAGATTTCAAACTAAATGTTTTGATTATTATGTAATGTGTGCCAGATGTATAACCTGTTAAATATGACAATGCCATACATGTAATATGTTTATACGGCAATAAAGAATTTGAATATGGCCTAGTTATATGGGGGATCGGAGTTGGTATTGACAAGGTTCTGGTTATCCAAAAAAAAGCTCTTAGAATTATTACCGGTAATTCTTCCCAGACTTCAATTGACTTTACGGAACGGCAGTCCTGCGGTTTCCAAGCCACAAGTGAACAGTGTAGAAGAAGCGAGACGAGTGGTAGGCCTCCAGCCCACAAGACAAAGGTAGGTACAGACAAGTCGAAACAGCCGTGTGAACAGCCCAGGTCCAGGTCCAAGGTAGGTCAGGTGTAGCGACAGGCAAACAGGTAGCACATGTGACAGTACTCTGGTACGAGAAACCCCTGAAATTCCTCAATGGGATGTAATAAACTATACAAAAATGTTTCTTATTAAGAAAAGTGATTTAGGCCTAATAAAACTGGTTGACAATTAAATTTACTAGATGATTTCAGATTTAAAAAATATGGCCTATTTAAGCTTTTGCATACTGTCTGAACATGAATATTACATGATTTGGCAAAATTTTCCAGAATAAAAATAGCTAACACAGAGCAGAATATTTCTCACACACATACAGTTGTCCTGACTACATAATACAGTACTGTCAAAAGCTGTACCAGCCGGCTCAGCTAGGCCTATCTCAACCAAAAATACAGAATTGGTGGTCTATACCACATGCCATTTTGTGTTAACTAAACCATGACTTGTTATTCTAATAGGACAAAATATTCTCTCAGCTTCCTCCAATAAATGAAATACAAAATGATACAGTGGTGAATGATTTTACAACAGTTTTGGGCTAGCTTACCAAGTGAGAAAACTCTGACATAATTTGTTAAAATCTGAAATCAGTTAATAACATTTTGTGCTGAGTAAAACGATATTTTGCCTACCTTTGAGAGAACATATATTTACTTAAAACAAGGACAAGAATTCATACTACAATTTAAAAATACATTTGACTCTAGGTACCGCCATGTGGTTAACTTTATTGCGTGAAAAGCCTATCATGTTTCCAAGCATTTTTCCACTAAAATAAATTCTCGTTACTTTCAATTTTCAACCTAAATATTTAAACAAAAGCCAGTTATTTGCCTTACCTCTTCAATTCCATTAACTTTTATAAATCCGGCGTCTTCCTGGCCGATGGGGTTAAACGACCATTCCAGCGTCGATCCAAAATTCAAAAGACGTAAGTTGAAGAGATTTCGCTCCAGCTCCAGGGAGGGGAGGGGCAAAGTATACATCGTACGCTACAGAAGTCACGTAGGCCATTTCAGCTGTTGGGAAACGGTGGTCAGGCCAAGAGAGTACACTATATAAAATGTTACAATAGGCTTTCCTTATAGTTGTCGACTAAATTGCCGGCGCCCAGCAATCAGTAAATGTAGATGTTCGGGTGATCAGGCCGAACTGTTCGACTAGTGTTATTCTAACCCACTTCTAGAAGTGCTGGAGACTTGAAATTCGGCACGGACCTTCCTTTAGGTCCACAACCGACAGGAAAATTGCCAAATTTTTCATTACGGACCGAGAAAAAAAATGTTAAAATTTTCCCGTATAAAATGCATTGGGTCGATTTCGTGAAATGCAAGGTTTCACTTTTCTCTCGGAAATACGACTTTCCGATGAGCTAGAAACTTGAAATTTTTTGTGAACGTTCCTAAGAGATTACTATAAGTAAACAAATCATCGGAATTCCAAATTTTTAATTTTTACTACCCTAAAAAAAATCCTAAAATCTTTTTAAAAAATTCTTCGTTTTTCGGCTATATCTTTTTAACGAGGCGCCCTATCGAAAAACGGAGGGCTTCTTGTGCCACGGATTTTGCAAGATCTACAACTTTTGTCTCTTGGTTTTTTCTCGTATCTCGTCTCCTTCACCCTTAGATAGCGTTAGATTTTTGAAAATCAACGTTTCAGTCGTTGACGGTGCTATCCGTGGCGCGCGCCTGTACAGTGCTGCCGGGGTGGTCGATTTCAGAACTACGGCGGCGGGCGCCGGCCATCTTGGGCGCCGACGCCCTAACGGTCAATCGGTCTGGAGCCCCTTGGTTTGTCTGACCTGCGTTGTGCTTTGAGCGTTGTGATTACGAAGCGTTGAATATTCTGAATGATTGGTTGGTTAGTGTTAGTTTGTTGTATATTCATAACGTCGAATAGGGTTTCATTCCCTATATCCACTAATATATTGTGGTATAGGTGTGATTTTGTTCGGCGTTGAACAGTGGAGGTTGTATAGAGTAGGCATATTTATTCATAGTTTAGTGTTAGTGTTTATAGTTAATTAATTGTAGTTAGAATATTGCTGTTTAGTCGTTAGGGTTGTTTAGGTATAGCGTGATCTGGTTGATTTGTTCAGGTCTAATAGTAAATAATTTATCTGACTGCACTCCTACCTTGAGAGTAGCGAAGTGTTGGTTAGTTGTAGTTAGAATATTGCTTTTTAGTTGTTAGGGTTGTTTAGGTATAGTGTGATCTGGTTGTTTTGTTGAGGTCTAATAGTAAATAATTTATCTGACTGCACTCCTACCTTGAGAGTAGCGAAGTGTTGGTCGAATTTAAATTCAATAAATTTAAAGACTGCATTCCTACTAATTTATTAGTAGTTGAAGTGCGGTTTAATTTTATTATTATTTGTTTATTTTTGAATTTTATTATTTTTATATAAGTGTTGGTATAGTGTGATCTGGTTGATTTGTTGAGGTCTAATAGTAAATAATTTATCTGACTGCACTCCTACCTTGAGAGTAGCGAAGTGTTGGTCGAATTTAAATTCAATAAATTTAAAGACTGCATTCCTACTAATTTATTAGTAGTTGAAGTGCGGTTTAATTTTATTATTATTTGTTTATTTTTGAATTTTATTATTTTTATATAAGTGTTGGTATAGTGTGATCTGGTTGATTTGTTGAGGTCTAATAGTAAATAATTTATCTGACTGCACTCCTACCTTGAGAGTAGCGAAGTGTTGGTCGAATTTAAATTCAATAAATTTAAAGACTGCATTCCTACTAATTTATTAGTAGTTGAAGTGCGGTTTAATTTTATTATTATTTGTTTATTTTTGAATTTTATTATTTTTATTTAAGTGTTGGTAGAGTGTGATCTGGTTGATTTGTTGAGGTCTAATCTATAATATTATAAAGAAGAGGTGGGTTCTGTATGTTTGTTTGTGGGTTTGTGTGTTTGTGGGTTTGTTGTGGCAAGTGCATGCGAAAAATACAGAACCGACCGGTTTGAAATTTTAGGCAAAGGTAGACCTTAAACTCATGTAACACATAGGCATACCCATTTCCTTAAAATCCTCTCGGGCTACGCCCTGTGAACGTCCTAAGTTTCAATGTTTACATTTTTAGAGAATGAAAACATAAAATTACTTGAATGTCAACAGCTGTGAATACTAAAATTTGACAGTTCGAGAAGAAGGAGAAGAAGAAGAAAGAGCTGCCATGACCGTCCTAGGTTTAAATGTTTACATTTTCTAATGACAACATCTGTTTGCACTATATTTTGACAGTTCGGGAAGAAGAAGAAATAAAGTTGATTTTTCAGATAAACTGCTGGATCAAAATTAATGAATTATTTGAAATAGCGGAATGGTAGATTTTAAGTTTTTTTTCCGACGACTGTCTCTATTACATTAATCCTTATCCTCTTCCAATATTTGACATATGTTACTTTGAAATGTTGTAGACACTCCTGTTTTGTCATTTTGTAAAGAATGAAGAATTAATTAACAATACCTTAAATGTATCAGTAGAGCCTACACCTTTCAGCCTTTTTAGCCCGTGCGAAGAACGGGTACTTTGTCTAATAGTAAATAATTTATCTGACTGCACTCCTACCTTGAGAGTAGCGAAGTGTTGGTCGAATTTAAATTCAATAAATTTAAAGACTGCATTCCTACTAATTTATTAGTAGTTGAAGTGCGGTTTAATTTTATTATTATATATTTATTTTTGAATTTTATTATTTTTATATAAGTGTTGGTATAGTGTGATCTGGTTGATTTGTTGAGGTCTAATAGTAAATAATTTATCTGACTGCACTCCTACCTTGAGAGTAGCGAAGTGTTGGTCGAATTTAAATTCAATAAATTTAAAGACTGCATTCCTACTAATTTATTAGTAGTTGAAGTGCGGTTTAATTTTATTATTATTTGTTTATTTTTGAATTTTATTATTTTTATATAAGTGTTGGTATAGTGTTACACATATTCAAACTTTTTCGTGGCAACGGATTTTTAGAGTAACCGAAATTGTAGGGTATAAAAAGAAACTAAACGTTTCCGAGGTGATTCGCATTTTAGCTATCAAAATATACACGTGCTGTAATTTACTGCTTTATTATATAGTATAAAAAATTATTTTTTCTGTATTACATTCTACTAAAAAAGTGGAGATTTAACGCGTTAAAGTCATGTTTAAATATAGAATCATTTTTTATTTTTAAAGTCTTAAAACTTGGATCTCTGTGTGACATACCTTTTATAATTTTCCTATTCTTACAGTCAATTGGAATATTATAGTATGGGTGTACACGATTTGTTTTATAACCTGCGCAAAATTTATCTAGCTCTAGTTTTTCCTTCAGCACGTGCTGCAAACGACCAGTGCTGGAACAGAAACTTATATCAAATGTTTCTGTTATACTCACACTTGGTGGTTTAAATGGTATTAGACTATCTACATTCACACACTCAATATCTTCCACACAGGTTGGTATAAATCTGTGCAAATGATCTTTGCATATGTTGATATTACCAACACCATCCGAATAAGAATTTTCTCCAAAAAAATTGCGTCCCCATGCTGTATTTTTATTTTTATCAACAAAAACTTTATTTACGGGTTTACCATATCTACACGAAAGAATGACATTGGAATATGCGACTGTTAAGACGCCCAAAAATTCACCAATATTTTTTGTATACTCTTGGTATTGAATTTTACATTCCTCTATATCCTTACTATTGTAGTCTCCGACGTTTCCAATATATTCGGCGCTGTTATTTTTCTGTAATATTATCTTTTTTGTTATTGAATTATAATACACCGAATTTGGTAAAACACTACTTTGCTCAAACATTAAATCGTCGTTGTACATTAGGGGTATTAACCCATTTTTGTAATGTTTTCTATAATCAAAAGGAATACATTTTTGATCATTTTCATCAAAAACCATTGTATCTACGTTCGGTGGACGATATAAAATACCATCGTCCAACTCATTTCTGATTTCTTGTAACACGTTAAAATAACTATCGTTGGTTTGTGTTTTAGGACAAAATTTAAAATTCCAAAAATTATGTACACATTGTTTATACATAGCGGAAGAAGACCAGAACTCGGGAATGTGTATGGGAATGGATTTTTCTGAATCACAATTCCCATAGGGGGGGTTACTTTTAGTATTTGTTTCAATACTAATATCTTTTAGTTTTTTTAAATTTTTATCTAAAATAACATCTTTAACCCCGCCCAAACCGTCGCACGTGTATATTATATTTCTATGTTGGTTATCCGCTACCATATCCCCTTCTTGTTTGTTTACGCACACCCGTGTTCTCGAACACCCATTTTTAGTGTAATAAAATCCTTTTAAACATTTTCTACTAATTATTAAATCTCCATTAGCGTATATTTTGAACCCATCACTACCCCACTGTACGATTTTCAATGTAATATTTTCTAATTTAACTGATTTAAAATTATCAACGGTAAAGGTTTTATCAAAATCGTATATATATTTAAACGTTTTAGATTTTACCACTTCTTTATCGTCGTCATTAGAAGGAAAAATTTCGTATAGTTTTTTATTAATTGTGAATTTGAAATATGTTTTAATTGTAAATCTAGTGACAATAAAAATCATTGTAAATATAATTATGAAAAACAACGTTTTTAAGATTTCAATCATTTTTTATTTGAATATTTAATTTATTAGTTGATGAATCATAAAAAATTAAAACTCTGTTATGTTTTTCCATATTATCATATTCTTTCTGTGAGTCAAAGGTAACACCTTTAGAAAGTATATCATTTAACCAATTTCCATGGCTTTGCTGTATGGCAAGCATTTGACCCCCACTGTCATCCTCAGACACGTCGTAGTCTTGGTTTAGATAAGTTTTGAATTTATATCCGAGTGCTGACAGGGGATATAAATGAAATATCTTCCAATCTTTTGTATTTTTTTTCTCTAAAAGAATTATATGATTTCTTGACCAACCATTGTTTTCAAGGACTTTTGTACAACCAACTATACCGTTTATAAGTGAAATAGGTACAAAACCTTTAATAAAATCACATTTACATATAGCCTCTGAGATATTTTCCTGATCTACCCTTTCGACTACATTTAAAATATCCCAAAAACATAGTTTTTTAAGACAAGTATGATATTTTTTACTAAAATAATATCCATCTTCACAGTTTTCTATTTTTTTAATTATATTAGGAGGACTATTTAGCCTTTTCAATACACATTTGCGCGTAAAAACGTCATAATAATAGTAACTACCGCAGTCACAAATACCTTCTGTGTAGGGATTATGTGTTTTAAAATTTAACAGCTCACCATCAGAGTCGAGTATTTTTTTACAATTAACATCTAAAATCCTATCACAGTTACCATTGTAGTGATTGTTTGTTATAAACTCTGGATATTTACAAATACAATTTTGACCGTTCCACGTTCCGGTAAAATAATCACAAAATGTTTCCTTTCTAACATCTGAGAGTTTAATATCTACAGAACTGGGTTTCAATATAAAAATTATAATAATAATGCAAAATAATAATATTACAAACATTTTCTTTATATAAATTCCATCAGACGTTTCTTGACAAGTGCCATTTAGCTAAAATATCATAAAAAACCTCTAAAGCGTTTAACGAGTTATCAGAAAATATTTTTGCATCTTCAATACAACTATCATTATATGAATCGCCACTAATTATCAACACTTTCTTTTTCAGCCCATTTTGTGTTAAACCGTTTTCGTGAAGAGAGTGTAATCGATTGATATAGTCGAGATCGATTTTCTGAATCTCTTCTTCTCTTGATCTACGATATATTCGTTCCATACAAACTTCTGGTGGCGTTTTAAAATAAACAATAACGTGGTCTGTATATTCTTCTAAAGTCTTGAACGTTTTATTTTTTAAACGTTCAATAATAGTATTTTCTACAGGATGAAAAACCGTGTCTGCAAAATATTTGCAAAATATCTCAAAAACACTAAACGAGGATCTTTCCATAATAACTACGCATTTATCTTGAGAATATTTAATAGCCGCCAATTCTGTATGTTTTGCATTAAACAAAGCATTTATTTGAAAGGGGAAGGCCCATCTTTTTTTATCATCATATAACAGTTTTAACAAATTATTTCCATTAAAATTAATCCAATCGTTTACAGGCTCTTCGATATGTATTACTCTAAAGCCGGAAGATTTTAAAGTGTCAACGAGAAATTTTGCATAAACACTCTTTCCCGCTCCAATATTTCCCTCTATTGTGAATATCATCATAAACAGTGCCGTGGCTTTTAAACCCTTTAAATAATATTTCTTACCGGTATTAAATCTCCACATTTTTAGTAGAATTTAATATGTATAAAATAGTCTTCCTACTATTGGGAAAGAATTTATCATGACGGTTCTTAATAATATTTACAACTTCTCCATCACCGTTGAGTATACATTCATAAATGTTATTATTAGTCAGGTCACTGTTTGTGCACACCAACTTGTAACAAATACCGTTCCTGTCCACCAATTTACCAAAAAAAAACAATAAATCTACAGTGGATATGTTTTTGAATTTATAAAGTCTATCATCCCTTATGGTTATATAACCATCAATTTTTATGTTCTGAGATCTGATATAATCTACGTCAAAGCCTTGAAAAAGAATGACACCACTTTCAACTGGGTGATGTTTACGAATTCTTTGTGCCAAATTTATTATGAATTCCATCCTTTTACTAGCCCCAAATTGTTTTGACAAGGCAAGATCGATTAATACTAAATGGGTTGGAGTTGTTTCGGCTACAAAGGTTATATTTTTTAAATAAAAACTATATTTCCTACCCCATTCTTTGTATAGTGGTGGTTTTAATATAACACTATTAGTATTACTCGTAAAAACTTCATATTCACTATAAAAATTTAATAAACCTCTTTCTCCATCAATCTTTGGGTATTTGATTTCATTATCTAGGGTGAAGGATGAATTTTGTAAAACATTTTCAACCGAATATGAAACGTGTTTATCGTCTATATGTAAATCATAAACGATTGCACATTGTAAATATAATTTTTTAATATTTTCCGCAGCACTAAATGGGTTTTCAAGCTCAATTACACACTTATTTTTAAGCCCATTTAAATTGATTTCTACGTTTTCTAACGTGTATAAAATGAAATCTTCCGTTTTAAAATATACAGTTTTTTTAACTAAATTACCATTTTTTATGATATCGTACAGTAACGAGATTGATACAGTTTCCTCTTTTGATTCGTAGCAAATTTCTAGTGTAATAAGATTTAAGAAAATAGGCTTAATGTTTAAAATTGTTTTTCTCTCTATATGTGGATTATCTCCGTTAATGTAAACTCTTAGATCATTCCAATATAGCATAAAATTTGTTTCTATTTTATTAAGCGATTCAAATTTACGTAACAACTCGATTGTTAGGGAACTAGATCTACGAATTTCATATTCCATAGTCTCTGAATAATTTCTTATATTTGTAAGAGTTTATATAAACATTAAAAACATTTTTAATCGTTTTAGAATTTTGAAACACATTAATATAACAACTATGTGAATAATATGGCTTTAATATTTTTTTACACCTATAAGTTGTAAACTTTTTATCACAAATCCAACAGTTAAATATTTTGAAAGAGTTATTCAAATTCTTTTTGTCTACTGTCCACAAATTTATTTCTTTAAAACAATTAAAATTGTTGACCAGCACCGGAACAATTAACTTGTCCCTATGCTCGAGTATAAAATCTTTTTTCATAGGCATCAATGCTGAAATATAAAGCCAATGGTGATACCGTAAAAATTGCATACATTTTCTGCTTAATACAAATAAATTATATTTTATAAAAAAAAATTCGTTGTATAACTTTTTTTTCCTAAGACTATTTTGTTTATTATATTTCACATGTTTTATGAAAAATAGTTCAGGTGTAAATCTACCTAATGCTCTGAAATAATTAACCTGATCTTTTAAATTCAGATAACTTGGTATAATTACTTCCAACACTAATGAATCTAAATTAATCAATTTCATTTATTATAAAAATGAAAATATTTTGTTTGAAATGTAGAAAATATACAAAATCCAAAAGTATAAAGAAAGTTAATATAGTTGTTCAGGGTAATAAGAGGTCGCAGTTAAAAGCAGTGTGTTGTCTATGCAACTGTAAAAAGTGTAGGTTTATTGTTACCAATAAATATGAGTGACAACGATTTTTCAAGTTTTTATTTTTCTTCAAGTGAGAATGATGACGATTATGATGAGAGTTTATATGAAAAATATATTTTAAACCATTATAACTTGGCACAAAAAAAATTTAATAATATTATAAATGTATTTATGAAAAATTTAATTATTATTTGGTATTTGATTTATATAATATCTATAAGACCGAAAAACGTGATTGAAATGTATAAAGACTCAGATTTTTTTACTCAACTTATAAAGGGATATGACGGTGATAAACGTTGTTCTTGTTTGAACTACAAACTACACAATATAAAAAATAATTTAATGAAAACGTCTAAATTGGATATGGAACTGTCAAACTACTTGAAAACACCTCTTGATAATTCCTTAATACCTAGAATAGAAGAAATTCAATGGCAATATGTTAATCGTGGAGTAATTTGTAAAAAGTCTATTGAATCGTTATTTGATTGTTTGTTACGTAACATCAAACTGGATTAGAGACTAGGTGTCAAAAAATATTTAAATAGGGGTCGAGGTAAAACGTTTTCAACGGTTTTATAATAATTATGATCTTCGTGATTCATGTAAGAGTTATTAAAAACCACGCTGCAGTATAAATGTAACATGGCGTGTAAAACCGAATAAATTGCGTGTGTTACAAAAAAATCTAATTCAACCGATTTGTTTTGAGACGTTGTTATATAATCGTTGTTGTAAAGCATTTCTGACCTGTATCTATTATCAATTAAGTTGAGCAATTCTTTAGAATTGTAAAAAAAAACCACCCCATTTTTTATAATAACCGGTATAATAAGTTCGTTTGAGTACTTTTTGCGTTTTGATTCGAATAGTAATTTGATTTTTAAATCACTTTCGTATGTCACGTTGACGAATGATATTTGGCCTAGTTTTTCCAAATGAGGTATCGAAAAAATATGTTCATTTATCAAAGAATAAATTTGTTTCAAATCTAAAATAAAATTACCATTTCTATACTCTTCAGAGTGTTTTAATTTACTCATTATTGCGCTTATACCCTCAGTCCATTTCTTTATAATGTTCACATCGGTTTTTTCTTCGAGTTCAATAAAAGACTTTACATGTCTGCTAGGTTCCGATATTAAAAATATTAAAAAAGATTTTATCTCAGTGAGAGTGGAGTAAACGTCTTTTATCATTTGTTCATAAGATTCCGAGGTCGTATTATTATCATTATTTAACATTTCCGAAGTTTCTGAAATTTCTGTAACCTCTTTAATTGGACTTTTATTTAAATAATTAAACCATAATGTAGGATTTGATGTTTTTATTTCACTTTTGTGCGCATCATATAGTCGTTTAACCTCGTCTTTTGGTACATTTGAAGTAGCACAAAACTTTTGCCATTGATTGTACAAATTTTTGCCAGTCATTTTTTTTATTATATATAAAAAGGATGGATAATAACAACACACTACCCACGGATGTGCTTGATACGCCTATTTATTGTATAAAGTGTACAAACTTTACAGCTAACAAAGATCCAGTAATAGTTAAACGTGAAACACATCATTTAAATGCAACATGCGTTTTATGTAACGCAAAAAAAAATAAATTTCTCAAGAAGAAAAAAAATAGTAAAAATTTGAAAAACAATAAAAAATCACAGGAAGACATTAAACTAGAACCGAATTTCGTTAACCCTGACTCCCCTGAAAAGTCTAATTAGTTTCTTTAAAAACGATTTCCACATTGGTGGAGTGTGTAGATATACACTGTTTGAAATATAAATGACCGCAAATGAAGATATAATATTTAAAGTGTTTGGGTCATCAATGTCAACCCAGTAAGATTCATATGGACGCTCCAAGAATTTTTTTGACGAAGGATGAATTATATTTATTAATTTTATGGTTTTTAAATTTTTATTTCTTCCTCTTATTTCAAAAATATCTGTCAAATCAAAATACCTGTAAAATATATAGCTCGTCGGACTAAATTGATTTGTCTCAAGAATTTTTTTGCAAGTTTGCGAGCAAATTTCATATTCCGCTTTTAAATCGTTGTATAATAGAATCTCTTTGTTATCCATTTATTATGTAGCTCGATAGTTATTTATTGCTGTGTTTATGAAGTCGGTTTTCATATATCTGTATAAGTCAAACTTAATTTCTCTTACTCTTTCACTACTGCACATCCATCTATTATTTACTTTCTTACACTCCAGTAAATCTTTATAGTGTTTTATTATATGTCGTTTGATGGAAGGGTCACGAATCATTATACCGGGGCATTGCTCTTTAAAAGCGCTAATTGCGGTTATAATCGGTTCGTAAATTTCAGTTTTAATCGATTTTATATGTTTATGATTTTCTATTATTAAATCTTTATATCTTTTCAACCTTTCTTTATCCCTTTTATTTGAAACTCTCTTAGGTTTTTCTACTGGTTTCTCATCTATATCGTTTAAATTTAAAGAACCGCTTGAATCACTATTGCTTTCTAAATCTTTTGGTCGATTTTCTAAGTTTAATGTAGGAAAACTAGTATTTTCTTCCTCTTCCAATTCTACAGACTGTGTCATAATGTCGGACGTCATAGCTGTTGTATGAGCTGCTACTCTCTCGGGTCCATATTTATTAAGGTGGGTTGAAATTAAATTTCGAAAAAAGATATTACTGTAATATTTATAAAAGAAAAGATATATAATATTTATTTTTAAACGTTTACATATATTTAGTTTGATTAAATCATTATTTATTACTTTTAAATCATGAAAATGAAATGGACCCAATAATTCAAAAGCCAGTTTTAGTTTCGGTATATAAATGTCTAACTCGAAACGAAATCTTTTAATTCTTTTATTTATTTTTATTGGTCGACAATGGCTAGGAAGAATTTTATAAATTTTTTTGTATATTAAATATTCCCATCGTGAATTAAATTTTAATCTTCCCACAGAAAATCTTTTTGATTGAATTATTTTCAACATTATTTTTATTTCATGAAATATTCTTTATTAGTACTTTTGATAGATAGTATAACATATTGTTTTCCAAACCAGCTAGATAAGGATCACATTTTTTTATTATTAATGGTAAAAAATCTATTTCAAGTGTCGGATATTTTAATTTATCAAAGTACTCCTGAATCTCGATTATGTTACTAAACGGTCTGTCTAATTGACTATATTCTAATACATCGTTCATATCGTCAACCGTGACGTTTTGTAAAAACAGTTTTTCGACACATTTTAATATTAGGTTTTGCCTGTTTAACCATATTCGTTTATCCAATGTTGAAGAACAAACATCTTCTAAGAAGGTTTTTTTTGTAATATTCGGCCAGGCGTGTTTTAAGATTTGTAATTGTGCATTGAAAATTTCATCATTCTTTACGCTTGCGAAAAAATCTAAAGGACCTTTATCATACATACATTTAACAACATTATGATTGGTGTATCCGCGCAATTCTAAAATCAGGTTCATTTTTATTCAAACTGTAAATAATGTTTGGAGAGGTCACAGGCGTAAAAATAAATAGTGGTTAAGGGGGGGTAATTATTTACGTTTTATCAAAATCATAATAAAAATGACTGAAAATGTTACAGAGTCTCTTATAATTAAATTAATTATCGAAAAAGACAAGAATAAAGCAAAAAAGCTATTCAGTAAATTTTTAAAAGATATATTTAACCACCTCTCAATAATAGAAAGTGAAAAATTAAAAGATATTAAATCGTTTACGATTGTGACCGATGCTATATTTTTCTTGTTGGCAAAGGATCAAAGTAAATACTTATCATGGTATTTTTACTATGATGAGTTGGAAAAATGTGTCTATGATGTAAATTTTCCCAACCGTTTAAAAAGTGTTATAAATATATTAAAACACTATCATGATACGTCTTTGATAATAACTAAATATTCCAACGAGAGGTTATTATTTAAAATTATCCACAAACTAATAAATTTACCTCAGGAGCAACTAATGGACGTCCAACACCCACAAGATCAAGACTGTATACAAAAGTTGGAAACCTTGAAACCCTTTACAAACTTGACTAATAATTCTAATCTCGAAGAATACAAGGACTTTGTTGCTACATTTCATATTAGTTTAGAACATTTAAAACAAATCGGTTCTAGTTTTTCGATACCTTACCATAACCTTTCACAATTCCTAGTAGAATTTAAAAAGAGTACTGATGAACTGTTGGGTACAATAGGAATAGGCTCGTATTCTAGCCTAACAGAAACCATAAAGAAACTCTACAACGTGTTTAAGATATCTAAACTAGAAGATATATTTTCCCGCGAAACCAGTTTTTTAATTGGATATGAATTTAATAACTTACTTGCAGATGTAGACATTACCCATACAGACATTGCACATTTGTCAATCAAAGAGTGTATAAACTTATATTCCAGAACATATTTTTTTAAAAACCTATCAAAAAATATTAACGTAGATCCAAAAGTTGAATGGATTTGTTTTCAAACAATTCAAAAATACATCGACTCACAAAAGGATAATACGAGTTTAATTGCGGAGAAAGTGGAAATTTTGACATTAATTGGGAGTGATGATATTAACGTTTTTCAAAATTTTCTACAATATTTCGGTGTGCCAAATGTTGTCAGAGCAAACCAAGAAATTGAAGTCTTGTATCATAATATTGGAGAAACAAATGTCACTATTATAAATAAAAAATTATCTATATACGTCGATAGTTACAATAATAGTATCATCAATATATTAGATGAAGTGGTATTTTTAGTTAAAATTTTAAAAGTAAACACATTGACCGAAGCCATAGATATAATACGAAATGTAATGCTTGTTTGTAATGTCAATGACTGGAAAACGTTTTATAACGAATTGAAAGCTTTACAAACTGAGTTTAAAATTTTATATGATGGTGATTTTTCCCTGACGGAAACTAAAACATTGATAACTTCAATTAAAGAGTGTCAAAAGAGTATTGACCTTCTTATTGTCGGTGAAACATTTAATGAAAAACTAGAATATCTAAACGAACATTTACTGACTAAACTTAGTGAACTATGTCCGAATATAACCTACGATTCTTTGATAAGTTTTCTAATTAATCTTATTTCGCTCTCAAAAGTTGGAAATGTTTTAAATGAAACTTCTATACAAGAAATCTTAGACAAAATAAGAAATTACAACAGATTAGAATCTAATGTTGTAACGTTACAAGAAAATAATACCAGTTTAAGCGACAAGTTGAGCGAATGCCAAAAACTAAGATCTATTGAATCGCTAGAAATTAAAGATCTCAAAGAAAAAAATCAAAACCTTTCTGAAGAAAATGAAAACCTCAAAAAAGAAAAATATAACCTTGAAATTGTTATCGAAGAACAAAAATTAAAAATTGAAAAAAATACACAGCAGTTTGGAGAACTTCAAGATGATTACAATAAGTTAAAAAATGAAAATAAAACATTAGATGAAAAAATTACCGAATTCATTTCTAGAAAAAGTGTAGGTGTAACCTTTCCTATGAAACGGGTATTAACATCACCAAAGGAATCGCAGGATAAGAAACGTAAAAATAATGAACCTAATGTTTAATTTTTAACCTGTCCACCAGTGATAAGATATAGACGGCGATTTTTAAAATATTAAATAAAATGTTGATTAAAACTGAGGACGTTGAACATTTACTTTCATTTTATGAAATAAATGAATTTTTAAATTTAGTATCAAATATTGATACTGACAAAAAAGTCATAGTGAACCTAATGTTACTTATATTTCTGAAAACGGGTATTGAGTCCTCCGATTGGGTCAAGGAAATAATATCAATAATAAAAAAGGTCCAAATTAACGATAAAATGTTAGCCCCGGCTTTGGGCGATACTGTTGAAATAGAAACTACTTTAAAAGAATTTACTAAAGTTATAAACGATTTAAATAATAACGGGGAATTGTATTATAACGACTGTTATGTTACGTACGACATGTTCAATGAGTATTTAGATGTATTGCACCTTTGGTTTATGCAAAATTTTGAAATAGCTTAACTAAACGGAATCGATATTGTCAACAGAAAATTTAATATCCACTCCAACCAGTGACAGCATGTCTAAAACCCTTGCCGCGGATGTAGAAAACGGAATACAAATCTTTTCGCCCGAATCGTTTTCTAGAGTTATACTTTTTGAATCGCTTAGATCATACATTTCCTCAATGAAAGAGTTTAAACCGAGAGCAACCAAAACTTCTCTTTCACTCTCAGACAAACCGAATGCGTGATTATTTCTGTTACTGTGTTTTTGGTAACTCACCTCTGGTTGTCCAGTTAATGCCGACGTTGATGTTGAGTCCACTTCTGCACTGTGTATTAACCCATAAGGGTTTTGTTTTCCCATGATTACAGTATAAGCTTCGTATACTAAAGCCTTTATTGGGTTTCCGTCATTATCCACGTAAAACCTCTTTGATAATGGGTCACTTACAAAATAATCTTTTTTACTTTCCAAAACCTTTAATTTATCATAGGGTGTATAATTGAAACATTCATTATAAACTGCGGAAATTTCAGGAGTGAAAAGAAAATTAAACGCCAACCGTTTTAGCGAAAACGGGTGTTGAATTATATCGATATCATGGTTTGCAACATCTTCGAGAGATAACGTATTATGCAGTTTTGGCATGTATTGTTCGTCAAGTATATGTCCTATAACAGATTTTTGTGCTCCGTTAAGTATAAAAATTTTAGTTCCTAGACAACCATCCTGCTCGTAAGAAATTGAAATGTCACAGAAAAGATTTTCATTAGAATCATAATTAAGTTTAATGTCGTTTAAATATACTTTTTGATTCGTTAAAATATCTGGGTTGGGAGTCCAAATCAAATTTGTTACTTCTTTATTCAGAGGATCGTATGTTGTAGATAAATATTTATCCAAATGGATAATTTTGTTGCATATAAATTTTAATAACACCATGTTGGGTCTGATTAAGGTTGGAAAACTTTTAATTAACGTTTTAATCGTTAATACTTGTTGCAAGTGCAAAGTAACAGTCACTCTATTCTTTGTAGTGAATAATTTTTTTTCGTAGACCGAGTTTGCACTGACGACACACGAATCTTCAATATTATGTTCTAAAGGTAGTATTAAAATATTAGCCTTTAAACAGTAAAACGGAACTCCATTAATTAATTGATATCTGTTTTTCTCTAATAAAAGCCGTTCATTTTTTATAAATGGCCAAGACGTTAAACCACTTACACATTGTTTAATTGCATGTGATATCATTGTATTCCGTACTAAATTATTAGAATTTAAATTAAATATTAAAAGTGAAGTCGGCCCATGTAAATTACAATCGTCAGAAATTATATCGATTAATAGTTTTTCTGATTGAGCGATTTCCATTGCAGAATAAGCATAACCGTCGGGTAATATCTTATACATGGTTAATGGAAGGGAATATATTGTATACAGTCTGTTACTAACGTGATAAACCTCAATACAGGGATAAAAACGTTTTAATACTGTTCGCAAATAACTAGACCATTCTTCGGTAGACGTTTCTTTTGGTAAGTGTTTATAGAGAGTTTGATTGATTATTACATACCACCAACCGCAAGAATCGTCTAAACTCATTGGTTTTAAATCGACAAAATTTCTCAAATGGGCCTCGATATTTTCTTGAGGCATACAATCCGTTTCAGAAGAAACAAAAGTCCCCAAAACGGATTCTAATCCAGATATGCCAGGAGAATTTTCACTGGAAGATGTAATATCGATAAAACCTAAATCTTCAATTTTAAAATCGATTGAAATTTTTTTAGAATACATCGTTGTTAAAATGTCCAGCTGCAAAGTTTTCGAATACGTAGTAATATCTAATTTTGACAAAGTTTTATATCGACCTATGTTGCTGTTATAGTATCTAGGATTCGAGCCCGTTGACGAGTCCAAACAATCTTGCACATTAAAAACCGTATTCCTACCAATAATTGCATCAATAGCTCCAGTATTAATACGTTTAGTCTGTATTTTATTTATTTGATTTATAAAAAGCTTTCTCTTGGGTAGGTTGAAAACTTTTTGCACGTCGGTTAATGTTTGTTTCAACATTTCTGAAAAAAGATAACCACCGTGAAAAATTTTACGATTTCCTATACTGGTCGCCAATAAGTGTTTTATATTTTTAAAATCTTTTAAAAGCGTACACTCTTTAGCAGTAACTGAGACGTTTGGCGTTTTTTTATATAGTACGACACCCCCCTTCTTTTTAAGACACGTCACCTTTTCATAATTAGTCCAAGCCAACTGTCCCAAAGTATAACATTTCCCCTTTACAAAAAAGGTTGTTGGTTTTGCCATGTTGTTATATCCACAAAGTAAACAGTTTAATGACTCTACCCAATTAAAAGATTTCCATATTTGGAAATCAATTTTTTCATAGTTTCTAAGGATGTGATACATCCTACTCCCAACTAAAATAGGACAATTAAACATTTTATGGCCGAGGTAAAATGCATTTATACCCAACGTTTCACGTTTATTGATTGCACATTCAATATTTTGAGTACTTGCGGTGAAATAAATATCGGGAAAACTTTTAAATATATTATCAAACTGTTCACCTTCCACTCGTAGGATTCGTAACAACGATTCACGAATATTCCATTCAAAATTCGAAACGGATTCATTATTTGAACAGTTGCACGGTCTTTCGACTAACCTCCACTTAAACAGTTTCAAGCCCCTAACATCTACCATTTTTAAATTGTACGGTTCATATTTTTATATATATATAGAGAGAGAGAAAAATTAATATCTTAAATTATAATTTTTGATCACCATATTTGATATCGGCACAAGAAAAACCGAGAGTAATTTTATAATGGTTGGGTTGTAAAGTTTCATAATAATTATTAACATTAGTAAATTGGCGCGCTTCCCTTTTAGTTTCCTCTTCTTCATCATACGCACTCAGTTTAAACCTTTGGCGACAATAAGATTCTTCTAAAATATCTGTTTTACGGTTTTTAATGTTAAATTTATACGACTCCAAACTACTTTGGTATAATTTGCGGTCTTTACTTTCAAAGCTTGTATAAATATTTATACGATTAAAGCTTGAATAAAACTCTAATCTTTTTTTAACCTCTTTTTTAGACTTACCACTTTTTAATACAGCGTCACCATCCAAGAATTCAAATTCAACGTCGTCAAACTCTCCCACAGACCTCAAACCAAATACTACAGGCAAGTCCCATAGATGAAATTTAGCCACTATTCGAACAACTGGTGGTGACATATCATTATAATAATCAGCGTCAATTTTAATCAAATAAATATTAACCTCGGCAATATTATACATACATTCAAAAAATATCTCACCTTCGTTACTATGACGCGACATCTCACCTTCGTCACTAGAACACGACATCTCACAACAAATACCGAACCTATCCAAAAGGTGTAGAGTATTTATAGTCTTATTTTTTAAAAATGAAAATGGAAATTTACTATTGCAGACATTGTAACTTATATTTTAGTATTAAACTGTTGAATAAAAAACTGAAATAAATAAAAAACTGTGTTTAATGTGTCTATTAGAAACAATGGAAAAGGTTTATTGTGACAGTGATGTTCATTTAGTAGGAAAAAATAAGAATGTTAAACCATTAATATGCGATTACGGTTTTATAGATGTAATTTACTATATATAGTTTCTTGTTGCGTTTTAAACCCAACAAAATGTTGCAAACGAAAATAGGAAAAACTATAAAATTGTTTTAGGAATATTATAACTTTTAATAACTATATTTGGTATCGGCACAACAAAAACCGAGAGTAATTTTATAATGGTTGGGGTGTAAAGTTTTATAATAATTATTAACATTAGTAAATTGGCGCGCTTCCTGTTTAGTTTCCTCTTCTTCATCCCACGCACTCAGATTAAACCTTTGGCGACATAAAGATTCTTCAAAAATATCTGTTCTACGGTTTTTAATGTTAAATTCATACGACTCCAAACTACGTTGGAATACTTTGCGGTCTTTACTTTCAAAGCTTTTACAAATATCTATACAATTAAAGTTTGAATAAAATTGTAATCGTTTTTTAACCTCTTCCTCAGATTTACCACTTTTCAATAAAGCGTCACCATCCAAGAATTCAAATTCAACGTCGTCAAACTCTCCCACAGACCTCAAACCAAATACTACAGGCAAGTCCCATAGATGAAATTTAGCCACTATTCGAACAACTGGTGGTGATATTTCATTATAAAAATCATCATCAATTTTAATCAAATAAATATTAACCTTGGCAATATTATACATACATTGCCAAGTCTCACCTTCGTTACTATGACGCGACACCTCACCTTCGTTATTAGAACACGACATCTCACAATAAAAACAAAACCAATTCAAAAGGGTAGAGTATTTATAGTCTTATTTTTTTTTAAATGAAAATGGAAATTTACTATTGCAGACATTGTAACTTATATTTTAGTATTAAACTGTTGAATAAAAATGTTGAAATAAATAAAAAACTGTGTTTAATGTGTCTATTAGAAACAATGGAAAAGGTTTATTGTGACAGTGATGTTCATTTAGTAAGAAAAAATAAGAACGTTAAACCATTATTATGCGATTACGGTTTTATAGATGTAATTTACTATGTATAGTTTCTACCGTACAAAACTCGTTCCGAGGTCATAGTTAGCGGCTTAGGCCGAATTAAATATCATTCTGTCTCTGTGAGAGCGATCTAGGGTTTTGTAAGGGGCTATACCTTAAAAGTTCTGTGTTTAAAATTTAAGCGGAAAATTTATCTTTGTTATACTTGAAGACTGATAGGCCCTCAATATATTTTGCTTGTGATGTTTTGAGGAGTTTCAATATAGAGAAATTTGTGCACAAGTTTTAAATTTTATTTCTGTCCTAGTTTGACTTTGGTATTGATTTAAATAACTTTAGTTTTTTCTCGTATGTTTAGTAAATTTGATTAAAGCAATTTGAAATTTCAAATACATTTATCTTGTAATTTAGACTCTGAACTTAGTAAAAGGTGTATATTTTCTAAATGTATAACAAATTTGCTAAAAAATTTATATTTTGGACTATTTATTATAAAATTAGTGAAAAACTTATAAGTGTTATATTATCAAGAACTGTCATACGGTTATAAACAGCTGTTTTGGTTTGTATTTTTTACATTTAATATTAAGTTTTTAAATTTTAAAACACGAATTTTCCTGGACGTTAGACCTATCTAGAACTTATTTTCTACTCGGAAATTCCTCGGTACCGTTTTAGAGATCCGTGTGCAAATATATATACAAACCTTGCTCGTATTATAGTATTGGATAAAAATATATTCACAGGTTAGAAAGCTGCGAATCAATCCACTGGGATTTGTTGGTTTTGTAGGGTGTCTCATCGTTTCAGTATTGTTATTATCTAAGTTACATCTTTCACAACAAACCCGTAGTAGTATTCGACTTCAGAACATGGCCAATATTAAAGTTAACATGTATTTACTGCACCGGGTTAGGTAGTAGTATAACACTAATCGAGGTTCTGGTTTGAGAAATACCCTTCTCCCTAATATCTAGCCATTTCCAACTAGTTGGCGCACATTAGACGAATCATCGTTATCTGACACATAATTTGTCGAAAATTATTAACCATGTTTGGTTCATATTTTTGTATATATAAACCACTGACTAGTTAGGATTATTAATAATATGAAACATGGAATTATCAACTCTTGTGTTATATCAAAATGTACCTGTAAAACTATAAAACTGTACGGGTTGCCACCTATGGAAGTGACAAAAGAAATTTTAGATTCGTATGTAAAATTTAAAAAAACTAAACTTATAGATTATAAAAAAATTCCCAAATCACTTTTGTCCCGATTAAAAAAAATATGCCCCAATTGTTACTATTTACAATGCACCTGTAAAAATTCAAGTAATTATTGTAAGAATTGTAAAATTAGTTATATATTTCAAAAAAATGAAATCCAAATATTAAAAAGGGTTATTAAAGGTAAAATATTTTCTCAATGTAAAGTGTGCAAAAACAAAATGGAACGGATTTTGATGAATTTTAAACATTCTTACAAGAATAAATTAATACTATTTGCAAACAATCTTAATAATACCATCGACGATTTTAAATTTCGCCTTAAGGTAAAAGACTGTATTTACCCACCCGCATTTCTTTGGAACAACAACATTAATCTCTGCAATTTAATAACTAAATTTTTACGTAACAATAAACCATATGATCCGAAACAAAACTTATTAGTAAATATTAAACCTGCGCCTGCATCATTTATTGGGCAGGGTAAAAATAATTGTTTTAGAAAAATACTTTTGAGTAAAAAATCTTACTATTCTGCACGAAGTGTAGTTATACCCGCTCCAAATTGTAAAACAAATGAGATTATACTCAATGAAAAGATATGGGCTTCTATGAATTATCCTGATTATATATTAGCAATAAGATACCCAGTTTTAGACACTAGAGCCTTTACTTTTCACAGAGTAAAACATGTTTGGGACTCACCAGTAGTGGGGTTACCTACTTCAATAACGGAGAAGAATAATGTCGATTTCGATGGTGATATTTTAAGCTTTTATGCCGTTAGTAGCTGTATGTCGATTTCTGAAGCTACATTTTTGGTTAACCCTGAATTTTCTTTTGTGGCAATGGGAGAAATTAGACCCAATCTAACCCATGAACAGTTGGAAACTATGTATTCGTTTTTTAAAATAAGCAAACAAAATTTATACAACTGGTTGTATGTAAAATATTTACTAAATAGCTCACACGTGGCATTAAATATTTTTGAAAATCTCAGGAGCGAGTTAGTGAAAATAAATTCTATTGTAAAACCAACCGTTTCATATTTTGAATTTTATAATATATTAAAAACTTTTTTATTACAAAGCTATGACGAGGAAAGTTTTATTGTTGAATGGGAAAAGAATGATACCACAAGAAATACGTTATTTAACCGTTATATGATATCAAATAGTAATCGTTTTAAGAAAACACATTTACATTTAACCACTAAATGTTTGCGAGGATTAAATAAATTAGAATATTTACTTGAATCTTTTTGTAGTAGATCAATTCTTTCTAAATCGGGAGTAGAAATGGTGGGATATTCTACACATAAACTAAGCTACGCACTACCCGAATTGTCTCTAGAGAATGGAATTGTTTATTACGGATTAGATACAATTGCATATCAAAATTTTAGAAGGTTATTTACTCCTGTATACTCTTTAAATAATTTAAGACGTTTTGCCATCTACAGTCTTATAAAAATCAATTTTTGATTGATCTAAAACCGTCTGTAAAGATTTCAGGAACTCATTATAGTCCAACGTCTTTTTCAAAGGTTGTTCATAATTTTCTGGCAATTTGCATCTGGAATCTAATGACTCGTTCTGAATAATTAATTTGTTTTTATTGATTATATTGGTGAGAAAGTTTTCTATAGATGTTCCAATATCAATAGCCGGAGGTGGTCGAGGAGAAACGGGCCAATTTAAGCTTAGTAAATATTCAATAGTTGTAAGAAGGATAGAATCGCTTGGAATAATTTTTTTCGTTGTCGTTAAAAATTCAACCGGGTAAATATTTTCGGGTTGTTCTTCATTCATTTTTATATTTAAGATTCAAACATATTCGACTCAATAAACATAAGCTAGCGCCAAAGTGAATAGTGTTGCGTCTACGTTAGATCCAGATTTACAGAAAACACCTGATAGCATTTAACAAATGTATATCGGGTCCAGGTTTTGAGTTTTTAAACGGGACAATGTTTATTTTAAAATCGTACTCTTTTTTTGTTTCATTTGTTAAAGCCAAGTCGTCAATTAAAATAAATTTTATATTATATATGTCATTTTCCCTTTTTAGTAAATCCTTTAATAGTAAACAGGATTTTTGTTCACCGTATAGTTTAAAAGACAATTCGCAATCATCTCTAGTTAAAACCTTATTAAAATAATGGCACCAGTTTAGTCTTATTAGTACATTATGAACATAAGTAAAATCTGCCGATGACCAGAGAATTAATATGTTACTATCAGTATTATTGAGAACTCTTAAAATCGACTCAGAATATGGCCTGACAAAGATATCCTTTCCACGGACATTAACTAAAGTTTCATCTAAATCGAATACAAAGCATTGCTTGAAAATCATTTTTTTCCTTTATAAAAAAATGAACACTATTCTAAACAACCCTCCAAGTTTTTTAAATGCAGAAAATTTCTCTATAGAACGTGGGCGTGATTTTATAACAAACCCCGAATCGTTAGATGTTTTTGCTGATTTAAATTGGTCGGAAAACAATAACGAAGCGACACAACCCCCACCTGTACATACAACACCACTTGTGACAAATGTTCAAACACCACCACCCCCCGTGACACCTATTACTCCGATGTCGACCACTGACTCATTAAAAAAAGATATTATAAAATATCTATACACTAATGGTTCTTGCGCGTACTTGCAGAGTTGTTTTTCGAAAATCGAAGATATTGATAATGTCAACGACAACTTACTCTATAAGAAATTTAAAATCGGGCTTGTAATAGATTCGATATTAGGTAAAAATAGTTCAGACAAAAATATGGCCAATTATGTGTTTACATTTTTTGAAGTTTTACTGACAGAGGCAAAAAAGTTTACCCCTGTAGATATTCAGAAGTATATAGATGTGTTTTCCACATCCTTACAAAAAGATAAAATTACTATATTAAACGATTCTGGATCAAATGTAATTTCAAAAATATTAGGAGCCAAAGATGTAGATGAAATCATCAAATCGGTTCAAGACACCGATTCACCTTCTATGAAAGCTTTAAAGTCAAGTTTACAAAACATATCCCTTTTAATCAGTCTGACTCTTACAAAGAGGTTGTTTTCGCCCTATATGGCTTCGCTTTTAAAAAATGACGAACCACCTACTAAGAAATTAAAAATGTAATTTTTATTTATTAGAATTATAAAATCCACCCCGCGGATGCTCGCACCCGACACTCAATCGGCCAGAACCTTCTGAAACATCCACATTGTTTATAATCTCCTAGACCATGTACAGAAAAATTGATTATAATAAAAATAATTATTTATTCCTTCAATGAATACACATAAAGACTTAGGATTCGGCTTTCATTAAGTTTTATTCTGTAAAAATTTTGTTTAGCTATTTTAAGGGATCTACTTAAACTCATACAGTATAAGATTTTCAACCCGCTCCCGTTCTTTAAAAAAAAAATTGTCTATCATCTTCATCCAACATAATATGTAGTTTCATTGGCGCAAATCATTAACGGAAAAAAATAATGGGAGTGAGTGGTCCTACAGATAAAAAAAGAACCTATTATAATGACAATAAATTATTATGATATTACGCTATGAAAAATAAATAAGTTAGTGATTTTTTACATTCTTCCTAATGTATATTAAAATTTTTAAAAATAAAAATTGTATAACATGTTTTCTGAAAAGTTTCCACACCACCTCGGTCCCGAGGTTTTACTGTACTTTGTGGATTTTTTATCTAGATTCAAATAATAGAATGATATGTTTTTAAATTTGGAATAAACATTATATAGGAGTGTAGTAGGATGACTGACACGTTCTTCAGATGGATTTTCATCGAACGCCTTCAACAGCGCGCTGCAAACGGGGACACACACGTGTCTGGGGGATATCTTAGCGCGGTCCAGGCGGACTGGAAATTCTGTTTCTGGTTTTGGTGGTGGATTAAAACTACAAAAACTAAAAATAACCGGTTACAAAACACGTGCTAACACTTTACGAATTAATTGGTTTAATAAACACGCACTAACCCAAAGTAATACGACTAAATTTAAGATTCCAAACTTTTACTGGAAGAACCAAAGAGTATTATATGGCTTTTATGAGATACACGTCCCAGAAATTTACCACTAAATGAACGGGCCTAGGTTATTTTTATATAAACTACCAAGGGTAATAAATATTTGAGGTTGACGATGACTATTTCCAATAGTGTTTCAAAATATGTTTTACTTAAGATTTACTGTGTTTTCAACCCAACAAAACGTTGCAAACAAAAATAGGAAGAACTAGGAATTTAAAAAAGGTTTTGTTATTTCTAAGTTTTATCCTACCAGAGAAGTCCGATGAACGTCGCCATCCTGCACTTCCACCAACTCGTGCTGATCTCCTGGCACATGCGTCGCCGACCATTAGGCCATATGAGACTTGTGATCGGGGACTCATGTACTAAGGAGATTCAGACATTCTCCATTGGAACACCTGACGATTCAGTAAAAGCGCAAGAAGGACTTCCAAATGTAGTTTACTATATAGCCTCGACCCATTGCCTTAACCGTTTCGTTGTCAACCGAAAAGGCACTAGGTTGTGCCGTATGGTAAACAGTTTCAGCAGTTAGCGGCTATTGAATAAAATTATTAAAACTATGTTTAGAAAATATTTATTGTGAGTTGTTAAACTACAGCGTTTTCTTTCGGTATCCAAGAATTCCACTTTTTTTCGTCGTCAAAACCTAACCATTTTACGAATAACTGAGGCCTATTTCGAACCTTTTTTTCTTTTATTACCCTCTCTACAACATACATTAAACCGTGTTTTGCTAATTTTAGTTCTTGCTCATAAAAACTTCCCTTGATTGGTTTACATTTATCTACTGTATCATTGAGTCTATAAGTTACAGGATCATCTTCTAAAACCACCTCTCTAATTTGAAACACGAGCGGTGTAAAGTTAAACGTACCCTTTTCAAACACGTGTTTCTTTTTAGATATGTGAACATAATCACCCACTTTAAATTTAGGTTTCTTCTTTCTCAATTTTTTTCTTAGAGCCAACTTTCTAAGGATAACCTTTTCATTTGAAAATGATACTTCGGAGGGTTTAAATTTTGTCGTACTGTGCACTGTGTTGTTGTATACATTTAAAATATCTTGCAAAAAATCAATCCACCTTGGTGTGTTTCTCTTGTAGGTTTCTTTGACAATCATTTTACGCAAAGTTCTATGAAATCTTTCAACAAATGAAGCCTTTATTTCCGAATAAACCGAATACATATTTATGTTGAATTTTTTTAACAAAGCTTTAAATTTAACGTTGTAAAATTCAGTTCCTTGATCAACTTGAATATTTCTTATCATAGGGAATACTTTTCTTAATATTCTACTCATAGCTTCGGTCACATGATCCATTGTTTTATTTTTTAAAGGCTCAACAAACGCAAATTTACTAAAACAATTTATTGCAGTCAAAATGTAAACATATCCATCATTAAATTCTTCATATTTTTTCAAATCCATTAAATCACATTGCATTAAATCGTTTATTCCTTTTAATACATAACGACGTCTAGGAAATTTTTTCCTAACGTCGGCAAAATATGTATCAATTAGGTCATTTTTTACAGAAGAAACCATTTATTTTATTATATATAATACATTATCACATTACGTTTTCGTCACAATAAATATTTTCTATACATAATGTCGTAGTCCACTGAAACATATGTTTGTATACAAAGTACTAAAGCCTTTTTACCAAAGAAGTGGCAATTTTATTGAGAGTAGGTGTAATTATAGAAAAGGTTTTACAATGAGTATTCAGTTTCTAGCTCCAAGAATGATTAATAAACTACCATTGGACATAAAAACTTCACCTAGCTCAGTAATCTTTAGTCGTAAACTTCGTAATTGGATATTGAGTTTTGAAAATATTAATTTTTTGCTTAAAATTGTAGCCTAATTGAACATAAACATTTGTTTCAGTACCTCAATGGGAGGATCTATTTGAATAAATATATAAAATAATGAGTCCTTGTTGTAAATCGTGTTTTCTTAAGTGCTTGAGCAAATGGAATTTATGTAATAATATTCTGAAAGTGAAACCCTGGCTGTCCTGAGAGCTGAAAAGAACTGTAATTATTGAATATTGTTTTTTGTTTTCTTGAGCAAACACTGAGCTGATGTTGTAATCCAGTTTTCGGAAAAAAGTATTATTCTTATTCTTAGTTTAACTTCTGATTTTATTAACAAGTTTTACTATAGAGCCACCCGATTTACAACTAAAGCAGTAAAATACACCCAGTTTAAGGTTTACACTCATGCTAGGATTTTTATCAACGTGAAAAACACAACAAGTTTTAAAAATATCATCATCGGTTTGAAAATAGTTTTTTACCATAACGTTTCTAGTACTGGTCGTTTTTGTAATATTTATAATTTTTTTTTCTTTTAAAATAGGACATTTGGAAACATTTTGTAATAGATTAAATTCCTTTCGGAAATTATCCGAAAATTTTATACTCTTTCCTATGAATAGAATACCTCTAGACTTCTCAATGTCAACTCTATTCAAATAAAAGCCGTAGTACGTACCTTCAACGTGTATTTTTGTTATTAAATGTCGTTTTGGTAAATTTTCTATCAGAGAATCACATTTTACAATAACTAATTTGTTGTCGTTGGTGAATATCATGGTAAATGGAATAAAACATTTTTTATAAACTTATATATATATTTACACTTCAGTAAAAAATAACAACATAAATTTCAGTTAATAAACGGGATATTTTCACAGATTTCAAACCTCGGCTGATCACTAACCTAATCTAAAAAAAAAATATAATGATTTAGTAATTTGAATTAAAACATCTAACATTTACACTTCTATTAGTAAAAAATAACAAAGCATAAATTTCAGTTAATAAACGGGATATTTTCACAGATTTCAAACCTCGGCTGATCACTAACCTAATCTAAAAAAAAAATATAATGATTTAGTAATTTGAATTAAAACAGCTAACATTTACACTTCTATTATATTTTCACAGATTTCAAACCTCGGCTGATCACTAACCTAATCTAAAAAAAATATAATGATTTAGTAATTTGAATTAAAACATCTAACATTTACACTTCTATTAGTAAAAAATAACAAAGCATAATATTCAGTTAATAAACGAGATATTTTCACAGATTTCAATTAATAAACGAGATATTTTCACAGATTTCAAACCTCGGTTGATCACTAACCTAATCTAAATGATTTAATAACTTGAGATTATACATAAAATATTTACACTTTTACATAAAATATTTACACTTTTATTCACTGTCTACAACGTTTGTACCAATGACACTAGCGCCGGCCTGGCAGACTTCGGTTGTCCCTAGTCGCTCTGGTGTAAATGTTCTTTAATTTTGAAAACGTTTTCTAATGAACAGGAGAAGTGTGGCCGTTTGAATTGATGAAATCGACATTTATTCACCCTTTGAGATTCTAAAACTTTCAATGAAGGGATATCTGCTAGGTCGTGCACATAGGCGTGTTTAAAAACGCTTTGTAGAAAAGTCTTCTTTTCCCCTCCCTTTACCATAACATGTTTCTTGAAAAACATTTCACGTAATTTCGACATGATATTGGTGTATGATGATTCGCCATATGACCATGGAATACCGTGGTGGATTTTAAAATTGTAAGAAGCCTGTTTACGGTAGGCGGGTGACAATTGAGACATGTCATATGGCGGTCTCATAAAATAATGACGAATAAAACTTTGATCATCATTTTTTACAATAGAAATTTCTTTAACTATAAACTGGTTACTATTGTTTTTGTAGCCTTGAAAATCCACAATAAATCCGTTTGCGTACATTACTCTACTTACACCAACCCAGTAAAAATGTCGAGATGTCTTGAGGAGATGTGAAGATCTCGTTGGTCGTTGGACGGTGCAGAAGTGACTTATTCGAGTAAATGCGTTGTATATATACGCATCACAGCTTTCAGAGGGTAGGAGGTTAGAAAGTGGGGACGGGTTGGGGTGTCCCCACTCTTTTAAAACATTAATTGTATATATGCGCACCACAGCTTTTAGAGAGTGGGAGGTTGGAAAGTGGGGACGGGTGGGAGGTGTCACCAATTTTTATGATTTGGGAGGTTGGAAAGTGGGGACGGGTGGGAGGTGTCACCAATTTTTATGATTTTAAACTATTATGTACAGATTGTAACAGTTTCATGTTTTAAATTATTAAAAAATGTCAAATTTAGAACATTTAATAAGTAAAAATTTTAAATTCATCACTTTAAATTCAATTAAAGATGAATTCGCCCAAGTGAATCAGTTTTATAGATTGTACATTGCCGAAGTAGAATCGTACATTGATTCAATTAAAATAATTATAAAAGAAATTATAGCATTTTACAATGAAATATACAACTTGTGTCTACAAAAGATTAACGGATTCTTAGATTTATCAAACGTTGGACCAATTTTCATATTTATAATAAGGTATTTAGAATTAATAAAAAATCAATGGCATTTTTATATATTAAGATTTAAAGTTTTTTCAAATACAATAAATAAATACATTTCACACGTCATAAACTGGTCAATTAGTACATGATGTAAATTTAGGTCCAAATTAGGTCAACTGACCTAAATGAGAGAATTTAGGTCCAAATTATGTCAACTGACCTAAATGAGAGCCTTTAGTACCTATTTTATACCTAATTGAGAGCCTTTCACCTATGACCAAAAATAACCAATATTATTAAAAAAACTTTAACACGAGAACCAATAAAACTGTAAGTGAAAGTGCAATTCTATTAAATGGGTTTAAATTATTTGATAGAGAGTAAGTACTAAACACAACTAAAAATACTAAAACATATTTTAAAAAATTTGCAACAAAACGACTTACAGATGAAGATAATCGTTTTGTGACTATACTAAGGACATCGTGCCAATGTAGTTCAACACAAGTGTACCTAAATTCGTCACTTGTTCGTTTTATACAGTTTTTACTATCGCATATGCCCGATATACAATTTTCTTTACAAAAGGTGTCATTAATTGAAGAATGTTTAATTTCATTTTCACCACAACTTTTGACTTTACAAACTAGTTTATATTCCCCAGATGGGGTGATTCGATATCGGTAACACCCCGAAAGATTACGAGCAGCCTGAAACAAGTAATTCCCTGCAGTGGCCAGAGTTAAAGTAATCACCGATAGTTTTATTTTATGTTTTGTAACTAATTTTATAAATGTTTGTGTTTTATCCTTTAAATCCTTATTCGATTTTATCAGTTGGTTAAGTTGTTCTTCGGTCTTTGGTAAAGTGGTAATCTTATAATCTTCCAATATTTTATACTCTCTTTTAAAATCCTCCACGACCATTGTAGAAGCTAAACCTTTAAATTTATCCAACTCATTTTGGAACAATCTAATTTCAGATTCTGGTAATTCGGTGGTTTTTATCAATTTCCTTAGAGCACTATCAAAATTATTATGAGTTTCAAGTTCTTTGATGAAACTATTAACACCGATTTCATTAAAATAATTTTTTGATAAAATATTTTCTAAATTTGGGCTATATATTTTTAATTCAGTAGACGGGGATCCCTTTAAATATTTTAAAAACGCTTTGAGCATTATTTAACTTTTTTATTAAGTAAATAATATTTAAATTTTATATAATAGTATAATATCAACAGTTCAACACCAGTCAGCGCACATAATACAAATCCTACCCCGACAGTGTACGATTGAAACAAAACTGTTATAAGTGAGTGAAATATAAAATACAAGAAAAATATCGTAACTAATTGCATTTTTATTATGATAGTGTTAACAGTAGAAACATATGACTCCAACGTTACAAGTCCCTCTATCGCTTTAGATACTTACTTTGGTACAAACCAAAACGGGTTGAAAAATTGGCTGAAAACGTTAAAATATTCAAAATTTATACCTCTAAAACAGTTTAAAAAGGAAGGTTATAAAATAGTTTCTAAGGATGTAAAAGTAAATTTAATTCTAGTGGGATCTATTCCCAATAGTGACATTAAAAGCCTAGATGGAATAAATAATTTAACCGTATATCCTTTTGATAAGTCGATTATTAAAAATGAGCTTATAAGGGGGATTTTAGTCAAACAGTTGTCACTTGAAAATGCTTGACCACAATAATGAAAATAAACACAGTATCAGCCGTTGTTTGTATAAACATAACAATTATTTACTTGAAAAAATAAATAAAACTATTGCAAACATTGAGTATCAAAATGGTTTTAATAATTTAACTTATATTGTGAGTGAGTTTGTAATCAATTCAAACGTTTTATATGAAATTAATATTGAAATAGTCAACAAAAAAATAGAAAATCTAAAGGATAATACAATTTATATCAATATCAACCCAATTACATTTATTATACACAATTCCCCTTCTAATACACTATGTTTAATTAATATGATTAATAAAAATATATATTCTTTATTTTTTGAGGAGTATAAAAACTTATTAATTGATTTAACACAATGCTTAAATAATATAAAATATATTATCATACAAAATAATTATATGTCAAAAATGTTTTACAAATATATTTGCAAACATTTGCCTCTATCTTACAAATTGATTTAACACAAAGCTTAATATATTAACATTTCTTACTGTTACATGTAGAGTTTAGTTTGATGAAGAAAGATATACAGAAAATAAACAATTACCCACGTAAAGGGAGTGTTTTTTTTAGTAAAATCGTCTTGTTTTGTGTTTCAATTACAATCATCCCATTTCATAAAATAACAAAGGAGATAATTAATTGTTCAAATTTTTTAAACGAATAACTTTGTGTGCCTTTAGACAACCATGGATTAATTTTTTTGAATTATACTGTTTAAAAAGTAAAAGTTTAAACTTTTTTACACTTGAAACCCCATAACTACTAATTTTACAGAAATACGAGTGAGCTTCAATATAGTTTGAGCCATTTTTGATCAAAAATGAAAAAAACGCCTGGAGTTACGGTGAATATACACATCCAGAAACGTACAAATGTTCGCTGGATGGTAAAATGTAAATGTTAATACAAATGACGAATTTACTACCGTACTTACTTCGCTCAGTGCATCATCGTACTAGAACAAACCAATCTATTGTCGACATAAATAAGGAGACAATTTTTTATCATTTTAAAATATCATTTTCTAAATCATCTTCGTAGTCGTCAATGGAAGAGGTGATATCGGATATATTTGATAATAAATGAGATGATTGTATTGTACACCATAGTTTAATCGTGTCTGATAATACGTTATCGTCTTTAATGTAGACTCCAGTTATCGCGATGTCGATTAATCCAGACAATTGTTTGGAATGTAAAAGATAGATATTTTCGTCGGGATGTATTTTAGGGTGCTGTGATATTGCAAATGTTTTTTCATTTGATTCTTCGTGATTAAACATGGTAAATTTTCCCAAGTTTTCATCGGCATAAAATCTAAATTTATTAAAATCTTTGTTAGTATAAATAAAATTATTATACAGACATGGAACCAAATTTGTTCCCGGTCTGTTGCAACACAGTTGAGTGGAATAAATTTCTTCAAAAAGCATTTTGGCTTGAGAGCATTTAAAATGAATACTTTGATATTTAGATTCCTCTTTATTTCCCGAACACGTGCTCATTCCACCTAATCTAAGTACCAGTCTACAATCGTCTGTAAAAAGTGTTTTTTTTGTAATATCATAAAGACCAGATTTGATTTTTTTAATTAAAATATTATTTAAATGTTCATTTCGTATATCTGCATGGCCTCTAAAATTACATTTTGTAATACTAGAGTTGTCAGTTCCGTAATTTTTTTCAAAAAAGGACATATTTTCAACGAAAACACCGTTTAAAATGTTGCTATTGAATCTCTGAAATCCGTATATTATACCATTTTTTATATTCGCAGACGGGCGGTTGTTAAATTTAAATGATCGTCCGGCTACATCGTTAGCTAGTACATCTTGATATTCAAGGTATGAGTAGGTAGAAGTCATTTTAAATAATGAAAAGTTTAAACAATTGTCGACATAAATAAGGAGACCAATTTGTATGTACATTCATCATTCTAGAACAAACTAATTTTTATATTTTGTTCATAAATAAAGAGTCAAATTAAGTAATGTATATTTTTAACGTAGAAAAAAATTATTATGAATAAGTGTATGAAATATTCCAAAAGAGCCGCGATATGTGATCAAATTATAAATTTAAAAAATTTAAACCATTATTATTTTAAAAATGTAATAATATCAAAAGTACCGTGGGATTATGATAAATACGACGGAGCCCCCACAAAAACATTTCTCAAAAAATACCCCACCGATTTCGAATTTTCATTCGATGAAATCGGTTGTAATGGTATCGCAGCATTTTGTGTCGAAGGTGTTGTCTCGTCACATTGCCAATTCCCGTCGTTGCACGGAAATGTAATTTGTAAGTCAAATCTAAATAATAATCAGGTCAAGTTTTGTCAATATAATTGTTTTAAAGCTAATGAACCTTTAGACGTTTACTTTGATAAGAATTTAAAATCGTGTAGGTTAGTTAATTTACCGAAAAAAATATTTTGTTTAAAACCTAGTAATGATAAATCAATTCCACCCTTATCCTGGGATCAAAAATCGAATCAATGTTTCATGTCAGCAGAGTATTGTAAATTCTTCGGACTGTCTTTTAATCCTGACAACAACGAGTGTTATCTTCCCGGAGTTCAACATTTTTTTGAAAAATATTTATTTGGAAAAACACTAGTACGGTCTATAATACACCCTACTCTAATTTTCTATCATAAAGCAACAGATATAATACCACAGTATACGTGTAGTCAAATTAGTTCAAACATTAGTTCAGAAGATGTAGAAAAGGAATTGATCAATTTAACTGAAGATTTTTTAATTGGTTCTGCACCGGAAATTTCACTTCACTTAAGTAATTCATCTCTTCAATATCTTTATCGCTTTTCACATAATATGACGGATCATTTATCTAAGAGTGTAATTTTTTATGAGATAAACAACATAGTTTCCGATGTATTGTTAATAAACACGTTAAAGGTTTTAAACGTCTGTACCAAAGTAGCCGGTAATTGGGAATTATTTATATTATATTTTATAGGGTTTGCATTAGATGTTGTAGATACCCTTAAATTAAATAAGGCCCTAACTTCTTTGGATTTTAAAAAACTGATGGACAATTTTGACAAAAGTTTTAATGAAAAAGTTAAAATACAAACTATTACTCCTGAAACTATACTAGATATTGAAGTAGTCAAGTTAAAACTAAGAAAAAAAAATTCGACTGCTTATGACTTAAAATACGGTGGACTTTCTAAGCTAATTGATATAGTCAAATTATATATGTGTGACGTTCAAGATTCAATAGAAAAGGATTTTTTTTCAAATATTCGTATAGAACATGAAGAATCAGATAGTATAATGAAATGTTTAGTCACAACAATATTTTTAATTTTACCGCTGTTGGGAGTAGTTTCACCAAGTCTAGTTATACTAATAATATTAATTGTAACATTAATTTTATTGATATTAAAAAGGGTTTCATCTAAGAAATATAAATTGTTCTAATTATTACGTTGAATTATATTTACCAATGAAATACCTTTTTAAATTCCAAACAGTAAAGTAAATATTTTGAATCATCAACCTCATTGAGTGTGATATTTTCTATTAAAAGTTTGAACCTATCTATAACAGAGTGGTTTTTAGTTAATTTATTATTTTGTAGTAACTCAATACCTGTAATAATTTTCATATTTTTATTTTTTTAAATTTTCTATTACATCGAATAATTTTACAAAATATTCTTTGTTAACACTTTTGTCGTTGTGAGGTTTAATATTTTTAATTAATTCATAAAGTTTAAAAAAAATTTCACTTTTATCTCCAGGTAAGGAAGTTATTCCAAAAAGTTGCCAAAGTAAATTTAGTTTTCTATTTGAATCACTAAACGTTTTTTCATTTTCTTTGTATTTTTTAAGTTTATTTATAAGAACTTTATCAATTTTTTCGCCATATTTTTCAATTTGATTTTTCTTGAATCTTTCTTTATCAATCCTTTTCTGAAATACATTCCTTTTGTTAACATTTTGAATGTATAACATTTGTGAAGAAAAATCTCTATTTCCATCGACTACATATATCCAATCATAAAATTTTACATTCATTTTCTTTAAAAATAAAAAAACAATATTCATGGAGCCAACGTTGTAAACGGATTAACATCTGTCCATGAACACAAAGCTTGATATTAACAACATTTCTTACTGTTACAGTATTTACAACAATCAACAAAACTGAACATTTTAATTTGAAAATTTCCTTTTAAATTATTTGTCTTGTAAAACACATCACGAAAATCCGAGTCAAATTTATCGTAGTCCGACAATTGTTCAAATACGAAAATACCCTTTACACCACTCTCAAGATGACACATTTCCATTGTTGCATAATCATGAGGATGTAGAACGTTATAGATAAAATATGAAAAATCTTTAGGCCAGTTCAGAACATCTATAAACATACTTTTTGTCGATACAAGAAAATTAATTTTTAACTTGTTTGTTCCACAATTACTATTCCTTTTCAATTTTTTAGACACAACTAATATTTTTGACCCGGTATCGTTGCAATAGAACATGGTGTTTGTGTAACCGACTACCCGGAAACGCAATCACTGACTAGTAGAGGTAAGTTCCTAGCCGTAGTTGGAACCGCTTTCACTGCAACTGCAACCGCTTGCATCATAATATTGCCTACATACTCCGTGTCTACCATCTGTTACTTGCAAAGGGAAAGCGAACGGTAACCCCATTACTAACTATTTGCAATTCCACTATTACCACCACCACCGCCACACGATTTCACTATTTCGTTTCACCAATCATGTATACTGCACATTCCCCACTACCACCACCACCGTCACACGATTTCACTATTTCGTTTCACCAATCATCTAAACTGCACATTCCCCACTACCACCACACGGTTTTACCATTTCAACAATTCGTGAACTGCACTTTCCCTACCACCACCATACGTTTTCACTATTTAATTTTAACATTTACTTTAACAATTGTGTGAACTGCACATATACAACAGACACCACCAGGTCTGATCAGTGGATATTGATCAAGTGTGGTGGTGAGTAAATAGTAAAATGGAACGGTATTCAATGAACAATCTAAAAGATATTGGTAAACGATTAAACCTCTGTTTATTTCCTAATATTACTAGAAAAAGGCTAATTTTTAAAATAGTCGAAAATTTAGATTCAAAAGAGGAGATTATTCGTTTTATGTTTCGTTTAAATGGTTGTTTTGACTTGTACTATTTATACAATCAATTACACAATGAAGTTTTGAATAAAAACTTTCAAATTTTACTTCTTACCAAACTTAATTTTGTAAAAGAAAAACTATTTAAACTTTCTCGAAAGGATTGGAAATTTTTGACGAGAAATGAAGATTTTTCTCATTCATTCTTAGAAGAATTTCAATCGGTTTTGGATTTTGATGACGTCGTCAAATATCAAAATCTATGTCCGCAGTGTATAATTCAGTTCCACGACAAAATTGACTTTGACCTTCTGGTAAAACATCAAGCCGTTTCGGAATCGGTTCTCGATACGTTTCGAGAAAGAATTAATTGGAATATTTTAATCCTTCACCAACAGTTGCCCGAATATATTCTTCTAAGATATTTGAATTTTTATAATCCATTAATATTGGTGATAACAAGAAAACTGTCTGAAATTTTCATAACTCACATGTTATGTAATGACACAGTTGACCAACTTACCCTTTGGCCACTTTTACTTAAACTTCAGAAACTAAACAAAAATCAAATAGATCTAATATATTCAAGATTAAAATCTAACGTCCATATTTTATTATTTTCAAATTTACTGAGCGAATTCCAAATACTTACCTCCTCTATTTTAGACCAATATGGACAAATTTTAAATTGGACCATAGTTTCAAACACTCAAATCTTTACAGATTCGGATCTCATTAAATTTTGTCAAGTAATTGACTTCCATATATTAATCAAAAGAGGAATAACAATATCTGAGCGGGTTAAGAGAAATATTCCAAAATATTATATTGAATCAAAATATAAAGAAGACTGTTCTATATGTCTAGAAGGAAAAGGTGACAGTATTTTTATAATTCTTAATAAATGCAAACATATGTTTTGCAAAAATTGCATTACAGAGTGGTCTAAAACTCAAAACACTTGTCCACTCTGTAGAGCAAAAATCCCCTTTCCAATATTTTAGAAAGAGGAGTGTACTTACGACCGGGAAACGCTACGCTACTAAGCTGTGTACCAAATATGCCGTGGATAAAAAGTCTCTCATCCAAACTGCAAAAGTGAAAATTTTATTTAGCGAATTCAAACTCCAAAGGTGAACATTTTATTTAGCGAATTCAAATTTCACGAAAATCTCCTTCATATAGGGGTTTATTCATCCAAACATTTAGTTTACCAGAGTGAGTCGTCCCGATACCGTACTGTGAACATGGAAGTATTCAACAACTATCTTGAAAAGGTAAAAGAGATTACTCAAATTGACAGTCCTACCTTTTATTCTAATGTACGTACAGAATTTGAATTTGAAATATATAAAACATCCCCAAAGAAAGTACAAGGGATTGTGGTTGGCGTTATACAAGATTCTACAATCGTAGAAAACAATATTTTTTTGTCAACGGGGAATAAAACAAGAAAAGATACTTCTGATTTGAAACTAGAGATGTATGAAAAAATCAATTCACTTCGAAAAAATAAAAATATTTTATTTTTTCGAACACCGATGATTTTCATAAGACGCGGAGTTGAATCAAGTGTCAAAGAACGTTTGATAGATGCATTTACTCCGGTGTTGACTCACATTTTCAAGATTATTCTGCATAGTCACTCAAACGACTTTGAGTCACCCATACCCGTCTTTTGCCTCGGTTGGAACTCTTACATTATGGTTTTGAACGTTTTGAAAGAACTTCATCGACCAAAGTTCTACGTCCTCTGCAGTGTACACCCGAACAATTTGGAAGAGTTGGACAAGAAGATTAAAGAAACAAGTTGCAATGGGAAAAGAATAAAACTGATACGAAGAAAACACCACAATGTTGATTTTTTCCGTCAGGTATTTGATGTGTTCTACAATCTTGTTAAATAAAAAAATATATTTACAATATCTGTTTATTTTTTATCATATAACAAATAAATGATAGAAAACGAAATATATGGCTTAGTGGTTTTTAAAAACTATCGCATCAATAACATGATACAAATCAAGTTTTCAAATTTAATAAAAGGTAACTGTCCAATATGTCTAGAATACAGACAATTGTGTCACATTCAATGTGGACACGTTATTTGTTTTAAATGTGCAAAATTAATAGATATCAAGTGTAGTTTGTGTAGAAATGTTGGATTACTTTACCACGTGTTATAGCCTGTGGTTTCTCATTTGGTAACATACAATGGATACTTATTGTTGTGAACAAAAATGTTTTAAAATTCCGGAAGACCAAGTTGATGGTCGCAGTTGTAGACACTGTAATAGTTTTTCATATTGCATATGTAATTGTAAATCATACATAAATAAAAATCGCAAGTGGAATTGGATCTGGAAATTTATGACATTGTTCAACAAACATTAATTCGTGTGACATCTTTGTGCGTCTACGGCAAATATATGGTGGAAGACAACACCTATGCGGCGACCAGCCGACGTCTAACATTGTTACTTTGTTTTTTTAGTCATTAAAATGTATTGACGTAACCTATTTATGAATTCTTATTACGCCCAACCTTGTTGACCCAATTGACCGTTACTATGATTTATTGGTGTTTACTTGGCGATGACATGGTTTGTTTAAAATCGGAAAGTATAAGTATAAAAAAAATGGAAATTGTTGAAGTGAATCAACCAAAGTCTAAAATTCAAAATGTTTTTTCTATAAGATTAAAAGAATTTCTTCAAAATTTTCAACCTCAAAGAATCGAGGTAAATAGTAAACCTTCACTGGTTACTATGACATCTGTTTTTGTAACATTTATTTTAATATTTTCAATATTTTCCTCAAAACTTGGAATCGTGTATGCACTTA